>JAQIWJ010001181.1:0-12794 GCA_034695185.1 Discolaimus major
CCTTCGAAAAGGTCGACTGGAGCGAGCGAGGGGGGATGTACTGAAGTACAAGCGAACCAAGCCGTTCGAAACTGGCTAGTCAAAACAAAGGGGCGCTGGCTGGAAGGCTTTTGGCACTGAAATGCGTGGTTATCATGGCAAATAATCTGCGAAAAAGCAGGGTGGGGCAGAATTATTTTTTGTCCGCAGGCAACGCTTTTGGCACTGGAGATGCACTGTTATGATGGCAAATAATCGCAAAAAAGCGTGCTGCGCCAGAACGCCCCCGCCACACTAACTTAATGATATCAAAGTTGAACCTAGCCTGGATCCAATTGCAATCTGCTGCCGATATGCTAACGTTGATGAACCCATCCGTGAACCTGTGGCATGATTTTGAGGAATTCGCATGTGGCAATTATAACTGAAAAGTCAAAATTCCACCAAATGAAAACACCAAGAGAAGCAGAGAAGGGGCAGATTGGGAATTATGTAAAACCAAATCCAAATGATATTGATATTCTGGTATACTGTAGCTGTATTAGTCCTACTAGAAACCTGTAATTGTGGTGTTACTGTTTATGTTGATTCACCATACTTTAACAAATGCACGCATTTGAAGAAGTATCATTTTATAAATTAACCGAATATTTTTCCAACCCAACTTTGCACTTTCTCTTTAGCTGCGCTGATATGGGTTCCAACGTGACCGAAGAAGCCGCCGACTGTTTCTTTGGCATTCTCAAAGAAATCGCGAACTTCGGCAATGGAATTCTTGAAATAACTCTTGACTTCATGGCTAGCGTTCTTGACCCAATCGGTGAATTTTGCCTTGGCCTCCTGGGAATCAATGCCGAAGATTTTCAATATGCATCTAGGGATCAGTACTTCGGAATCCTCATAATCCTTGTACATGACGATGCATTGTTTCACTTGCTTGGCTTTGGACATTTCGCCTGCTGTTGTTGGTTTCTGGGTTGTGGTTGTGGTTGGAGCCTCGGTGGTAGTGACCTCCTCGGGCTCTTCAGTTGTGGTGATCTCCTCAGTCGTGGTTGTGGCTGGTTCTTCAGTGGTAGTGGTGACCTCCTCAGCTGTGGTAGTGAATGGCTCCTCAGTGGTGGTGACCTCCTCAGCTGTGGTTGTGGCTGGTTCATCAGTAGTGGTGACCTCCTCAGCTGTGGTAGTGGCTGGTTCCTCAGTGGTGGTGACCTCCTCAGGCTCTTCAGTGGTGGTGACCTCCTCAGCTGTGGTCGTGAATGGCTCCTCAGTGCTAGTGACTGGTTCTTCACTAGTAGTGACCTCCTCAGCTGTGGTAGTGGCTGGTTCCTCAGTGGTGGTGACCTCCACTGGTTCATCAGTAGTGGTGACCTCAGCTGTGGTCGTAAATGGCTCCTCAGTAGTGGAGGCCTCCTCGGCTGTGGTCAGTTCCTCAGGCTCCTCAGTGGTCGTGATTTCTTCTTGCGTGGTGATTTCTTCTGGTGCCTCAGTGGTTGTGACTTCCTCAGCTGTTGTGGATTCCTCCTTGGGTGCTTCAGTGGTCAATTCTTCCGGCAGGACGGTTTCTTGTTCCGAGGTCAATTCCAGGAATTCCGTGGTGGCTTCGACATCATCATTTTGTGGGACTGGTGCACCGTTGGTCAAGGCGAAGCAAGCGAGTGCTGCAATAACGAATATCAACTTCATCTTTGGGGTAGTATCGTTTCGGGGAGTCGAAACTAGACAGTGTCAATTGGATTGGATGTATAACTTTTCGTTCTTACACGCTTGATTATATAATCTAACTTTTAGTTCGTATAGGCAGTTATAGTGTTTATTCAGCTGGTATTGAAATCTTATTTTAGAAATGGAGACATGGCGAATAACATGGATCCTATTGTAAAAGCTAACGGTTCGATTAGCTGAACAATCATTGCTAGGGTAGGCAAAGGAAACTTGAAATTTAGAAACCATTATGGAACCTATAAGCATATTCTGGAACCTTTTTCGCTTTTAACTGGACGTATAGTCAGTCTCTCATTACTTTAAGATGAAAGTTAATTTTACGATTGCAATTTATGTACAAACAAATGCTTCAAATTGTACTCCTATCAAGACATAAACGTTGCCAAAAATTTCGTTTGGTTTAATTATCATGATATTATCAATATTCTGTATATTCGAGATAACACTGACAGTAAATAATAAACCTGCAGTTCTTGGTATGTCCTTCATTGATGGTCATATCAGTAAAATTAAAATAACGGAATTTGAAAGTACTTTTCATTACACATGCATCATGAAAATGCATTTGTACCCTTACAACAGGTGAAATTTATAACGAATTTGACCTGGAAGACAGCTGCATTCATCGTATTGTAGGGTCAAATCCAGGAGGATGTGTTGAACATGATTATGTTTACTGTGCGTGAGTATATCTTTACTGATACGAAATGTGAGAAACGCAAATGAATGTTATAATTGAACAGTTTTACACAAGCTTATGATAACACAGAAATTTGGAACTGCTTTACTGCAATTTCACCAGTGTATAATAAATCTGGACAACTGCATCATCTTACATATACTTGGTTTTGACACACCTATATTCATATAAAATCGGTATTTCTAGTTTGCCCCACAGAAATGAATTGTGGGATGGTGAACTATGGGCCAGCAGTGGTGGTCGGCCCCTCAGGAATTTCCAATGGATCTTCTGTGGTCGGTCCATCAGGAATTTCAAACGGATCCTCTGTGGTCGGTCTCTCTTCTAATGGTTCAAATGGATCTTCTGTGGTCGGTCCCTCAGGAATTTCGAGTGGATCCTCTGTGGTCGTCGGTCCCTCGTCTAATGGTTCAAATTCCAGTTGGTTATCACTTTCTTGGATTGGGGCACCATTTAGCACGGCAAAGCAAGCGAATGCTACAATAATGATAATTAGCTTCATCTTGGAAGTTAACGTATAATAATTTTAATCCTGGAGGAGTTTATAATGGATTTTATTGGTTACACGCTGGATAATATTATAATTTTCAGCCACTGTAGGCTGTTTAATATTTGTTCAGGTGTTTGGAGACCTTATTATAGAATCAGAGAAATGACATGGCTAGTAACATGGATGCTATTGTAAGAAGCTATGGTTGAATAGCTAAACAATCAATGGAATGATGGGCAAAGAGGATGAGCATCAATTTTATGTGCCTGACTGAAATATAGTTAAGGCTGTTGCTCATTTCTGGTGATGGAAGACAGTGATCACTAAAGCTTGAGATTAAAAATTTGCATATTAGAGACAATTACGGATATTATGCAATGATCTTGGGTTTTATTTTGTCATTTTTGCGCAGCATTTAGTGTTTGGCATAGCTTGGACAATGGCAGACAGATGGAACAGGTTATGGCAGTTGAGGTTCAAATCCTATTGTGACCTTGCTGTCTATGGTATCTGCAAGAATAATGAATGTGAATTTGAATAATATTGCCCATTTGGATGATGCAATCAATCGTCGTAGAAATTTGCAAAATTAGCCATGCTAAATAGCTTGGATGAGTTGGCCATACTGACCATTCAAGCAATCTCTGATAAATCTCATCTATGATAAATTGCCTTTTCAAAATAAAGGTCAGGTCATATGTCAAGATCGAAAGGTCAAATCGCATCAACTCAACAATCACTTTGCACATCACCCACCCAATCTTCAAAAATTCAGCTCACATCAGCCTAAAGATCGAAGTTCATATTCTGATTTTCAATCCCATCAAAATTACATCAGCAAGTAAACAAGTGCATCTTCTATCCTAACATTTTCTTATCAATCTCGAGAAAATTCTTTCCACTTATCACTACTCTATTATTCGTTATCATTGCGCCTGATCCCAGGAGGTAATCCTGAACTAAAGACAAGGCGGAAAAACTGGGTTAGTGAACAAAGTTCAATTTACTTTACGAAACGCATTTCAATCGAAATTTATCAAAGATGAATATTCTTATCAAGTCATGCGAATATGCTTAGGCGTTTTCATCTTTGCATTTTACCCATCTACGGGCCGACTAAGCTTTAGATAACGAATTCTATAAAACCAAACCGATTCGAACCAAAGATACACATTTACGCGGTAGTACAATATCGAAATTTCGAACTACTAAAAAAGTGATTCTAAAAATGAAATTGAGTTTAATTTTATTGTTGGTCTTGCCAATTGTGGCCTTCGCGGCTGTACTACCGCGTTCCTATTCCACGGACACCGAGGATCTCCTCACCACCACCACGACCCATGATGAAACGTTGTTGGAGAAAATTCGTGAGAAAATTCATCACGTGAAAGACGAGATCAAACAGGATATCGGCAAAGTGGAGCACGAAATCAAAGACGAAGTGCATAAAATCGAAGAGCAAATCTTCGGCGGCTCGATTCACGATACGTTGGAGAAGATCAAACAAGAGATCAAGGAGAAAATCGATGAAGCCAAAAAGGAGCTGGACAAATTGAAAGATCAAGCCAAGGAGAAATACGACGAAGTCAAGGGCAAATTCCACGATATCGTTCAGCAATTGAAATTCAAACTGATCGAAAAGTTGGCCCAAGCTCGTGCCGAATTCCAGAAATTGGAAGCCCAACTCGGTGAGCAGATCGCGCAGTTGGAAGAAGAGTACAAACAAAAGTACGGCGAAATCAGTCAGAAAGTGAAAGAGGCCATCGAGAAAGCTCGTAAAGAATTGCAAGAGAAATTGCAAAAAGCTAAAGAGCAATTGGCCCAAGCCGAGGAGCAATTGAAACAAAAGATCAGCCAGGCTGAAGAGGAATTCAAAAAATTGGTCGAACAAGTGAAGGAGAAAATCCCGGAGGCTACCGAGCAATTGAAGGAAGCTTTGGCCAAGGCCGAGGAAGAATTGAAAGAAAAGATCGCTCAAGCTCAAGAAGAATACAAAAAGATCAAAGAACAAGTGAAAGAGGAACTCCAGAAAATCGCCGACGAAATCAAACACGTGATCGGGAAACGCGATATTTCCGATGTCCTCCATGGAATCACCAGTACGATCGATGATATTTTGAAAAATATCGAGAAAGCGTTGAAAGAGAAATTCGAGCAGGCCAAGAAGGATTTGGAAAAGCTCAAACACGACGTCACGGAGAAGTACGAGGAAGTTAAACACAAAATCAAGGAATTGTTGGGCCACGTTCAAGATGAAGTGAAGAAAGAATTCGACGAAGCCAAAAAGGAATTCGACAAATTGCAAAAAGAGGCCACCGAGAAATTGGCGCAATTGGAAAAAGAAGCCAAGGAAAAGTACGGCGAAGTGAAGGAGAAGATCGCGGAAGATTTGAAAAAAGCCCGCGAAATGTTGAAAGTTAAAATCGCCGAAGCCAAGGAGAAATTGACCACGGCAGAAAAAGAATTGAAAGAACAAATGAAGAAAGCCGAGGAGGAATTCGAAAAAGCCAAAGAACAAGCCAAGGAAAAATACGGCGAAGCTGTGGAGAAAGTCAGACAAGAAGTTGCCAAGGCCGAGGAAGAAATGAAAGTGAAATTGCACGAAGCCGAACAGGAATACAATAAAATCAAAGAACACGTCAAGGAAGACCTTAAGAAAATCGAAGAAGAAATCAAGCACACGATCGGCAAACGCGATTTATCCAGTATCTGGGATCAGATCAAACAGAAATTGGCCGAGATTAAAACGAAAATCGAAGAGACCATGGGCAAAGTCCAAAAAGAACTCCAGGATGAATTCCAAAAAGCTAAACAACAAGTGGAGGAATTGAAGAAAGAAGCTCAGGAGAAATTGGAAGAGATCAAAAAGAAACTCCACGATATCATCGGACAAGTCCAGGAGCAATTGAAACAAAAATTGGCCGAAGTCAAACAACAATACGAAAAAATGCGCACCGAAGCACAACAAAAACTCGAGCAATTGGAGAAAGAGCTGATAGAGAAGTACGGCGAACTCACGGGTAAATTGGAGGATATGTTGAAGGATGCCAAGAAATTCCTGGAAGATAAAATCACCGCGGCCAAACAAACACTCCAAACAGCCGAACAACAATTGAAAGAACGCCTGGAGAAAGCCAAACAAGATTTCGAGAAGGCCGTGCACGATGCCAAGGAGAAATACGGCCCCGAATTGGAGAAATTGAAACAGGAAGTGGCCAAAGCCGAAGAGGAATTGAAAAAGAAATTGCAAGAAGCCGAACAGGAATTCAATAAAGTCAAGGAGGATATTAAACAAGAAATCGCTAAGCTCATCGATGAGATCAAGCATATCCTTGGAGAAAAAGAATTCATGAATTTGGCTGTGACCGTGTTCACTGCTGATCCTGAGATCTCTATGAATCCGGTGAGTCATCAGTGATGGGCTTGATTGTTTTGTTTGATTTAATCATGCCTTAGAATTGCAAATATAATGGGCAACAATAATCTCAATTTATGGCCTAAATTGCATATTTTCAAAAAAGGCAAAAAAGTTCATAAACAGCTAAAACAGATAAAAATTGATAAGTACATCAATCCATCAGAATCCTAATCTAAATTTATCTTTTCAGGCTCAAATGATCGCATACTGGGGATACCCTGTGGAGACCCATCACGTGACCACCGATGACGGATACATCCTGACCGTTTTCCGCATCCCACATGGCCGAAATATGGACAACGCCTCAGTGCCCGAACACCGACCAGTCGTCTTCTTGCAACACGGTTTGGACGGTAGCGCTGCTGATTTCGTCGATAATCTGCCCAATCAAGCCGCCGCCTACGTTTTGGCCGATGCTGGATTCGATGTCTATTTGGGTAATTTCCGTGGCAACAAATATGCCAGTGATCACTCTTCCATGACCACGGCTAACGTAAGTAATGTCAGCATCATCATATTCATGATCACAAAAATTGATATTTTAGCATACCTTCTGGGAATTCAGCTTGACCGAAATGGCTGATCACGATTTACCAACCATGATCGATTTCGCATTGAAAACAAGCAAAGCTGAGAATTTGTATTACGTCGGATTCTCTACTGGTACGACCACAGCGTTCGCCAAATTGTCTTCGGATGCTACTTTTGCCAAAAAGGTAAAAATACTTGCGAATATTTTGAGTTCAAAATTCTAATAACCAGCTCATTGTAGATCAAGAAATTCTACGCCTTGGCACCAATGGCAACCAGCAGCCACGTGAAAGGCCCATTGCGTTGGATGTCTCCATTCACAGGCGCATTTGAAGTAAGAAATTTCACTGGTTATTTTTATAGAAATCCAATATGATATTCAAATTTCAGTACATCTTCAACATGGTAGGCATGGACAAATTCCAACCCAACCAATGGATCATGGATTTAGCCGCCAAATATTTTTGCAATAACGTAGTCACCAAGATGGTGTGCAGCAATGCCTTGTTCTTGATCGGTGGTCCGAATTCCAATCAATTGAATACCGTAAGTGTGCCTCTAATTATGCCAAAGACTGTGAATCATTTGAATCGATTTTAGACTCGCCTGCCAGTCTATTTGGCCAACTCTCCAAGTGGTACTTCCACACGTACCATGATCCATGTCGGTCAAATGATCAATAGTGGGAAATTGCGTGCTTTCGATTTCGGTGATAAGAAGAAGAATCAAGAACATTATCATCAAGTGAGTGCACCGATATCTTGGGTCATTATTTATGACCCTGGCCGGGGTGCCACAGGCACCCCAACCAAATCATGGTGCCTCATGGACCTGGCCCTGAGTCCAAGCCACGTATGACCATCATTATTTCAGGATACACCAACCGAATACGACGTATCGAAAATCGATATCCCGGTCTCCATATTCTCCGGTGGTCACGATTGGTTGGCCCCGCAAGAAGACGTACAAGAATTGCTGCCACGTTTGAGGAACGTCCAAGGGTACACGTTGTTGGCCGATTTCAACCACTTCGATTTCATCTGGGGTCTGCGAGCCGCGCCACAAGTTTATTGGCCGATTCGCAACGATATCAAAGCTGATTTCAAAACAACAGCTCATTAAAATTTGATCATAAGATTCTAATTAGGAGATCGATATCTGTTTTAGTGAGATTTGTTGCTTTGAATTTGACTTGATCAGCATTTCAAATACATTATGACAAGGATGTATTGATTTTTATGGAAGGATGAAATGTTCCTGCACTTCTAACACAAATTGTTTTACTTACAGTACACATTCTCCGAGTTGACTTCAAATTTTCCCGCGAAAATTCGAAATCTGCAGTAAGCATTCCACAGCACCTTTGCACTGGCGCGGTCTAGCAGACAAGCTCCCTCAGATACAGTACGACACCAATGCACGTGTTAAGCAAATTCCCGCCAAAACATTTGAATTTGACATAAGTAGGGTGCGCACGTTTCCAGACTGTTGCAATGGCGCCTTCTAGCAGACATCTCCCACACTTGTCCCAAAGTGCATATAATTTTGACATTTTCTAAACATCATCAATATTCTCGACCGAAAATGAATTCAGAAAGCGGTTCTTTCGCTGATCATTCATTGAATTCGTCGGAAATTAATCGATACAGTCGGCAATTACTATTACCTGAATTAGGAGTCCAAGGTAATAGGCGTATTTTCTTATAATTTATAAATATTGGTAATTTTTCCATGTTTATGTGAAATATGCTTTTGTGCCATGAACATTGATCATCTAAAATCAATCGATTACTGTACTGAGGCACATCATAATCTGCCAGGCGCATTTTGAAACCGAAAATTACTGTGCAGTCACCAAAGGAAGCTTGAAATAATCTGATATTTTCAGGTCAAGAATCATTGAAAAATGGCAAGGTACTTGTGGTTGGGGCAGGTGGTCTCGGTTGTCCTGTGGCCATTTATCTTGCATCCGCTGGCGTTGGTAAGTGCCTGTTAATTCAAATTTCCCACCCTAAATGCAGGGGTAAGTGCTTCTTACTTAATTCAAATTTCCCACCCTAAATGCAGGGGTAAGTGCTTCTTACTTAATTCAAATTTCCCGCCCTAAATGCAGGGGCTGGTATAAAATGTGTACCATGATGGTTGGTTTGGCCAATGCATGCCCATGCCTGCACAGCAGTGATTGACTGGAGTCCTGTCAGATGATTACAGTAATACTGATACCATTGATTTTCAGGTGAATTGGGGATAGTGGATTACGATCATGTGGAACTGAATAATTTGCACCGCCAAATCGGCCACAATGAGAAGCGTGTGAATATGTCGAAAGCTGAATCTCTGAAGCGGACTGTATTGAGGTAAGAATATCCATTAGACTTCAAGGTCTGGAGAGTGATCAAGGGCCTTTTAGGGGCCTTGGGCCTTGTACCTGAGCTAGATCCTTGGAGCAGAGCTGGGGCCTTGACCAGTCAAGGCTATACTGGGATCCAGGCAGTCTAGTATCGATATGGAATAGTGACTGGTCACCTTCCCTTTTTGGTGACAGATTCGGCAAGGGCCACCTCACCTTAGCAGTATCCAGGCATTTCTGATTGCCTTCACTCTCTAAAATACTCCATATTTCAGCTTAAACTCCAGCATCAAATGCACATCCTACAATCAGCAATTAATTGATAAACGATCGGCTATCGATTTGATCAAGCATTACGATTTGGTCTGCGATTGTACGGATAACGTCCCTACTCGATACATGTTGAACGACTCTTGCGTGGAGATTGGGAAACCATTGATCTCGGGCAGCGCATTGAGATGGGAAGGTCAATTGACCGTGTACAATATGGGCGACCAATGTCCGTGCTACAGATGTATCTTTCCGAAACCACCGCCTCCAGAGACAGTGACTAGTTGCGCGGAAGGAGGAGTTGTGGGAGCTGTATGCGGAGTGATTGGATCCATGCAAGCTTTGGAAACGGTGAAGATTTTGGCCAAAATTGGAGGTAAGATATTGATTTTTTGGTACAGGGTTACTGCAAAGGGATCAGTAAGCAATTATACAGTAATCATATTGACATTCTGAAATTTTATGCATAGGCCTGTTCGCATGTTGTGAACACCGGTCTCAAAGCCAGTGACCACCAGCTTGGAACTGGTCATGATACGCCTGGCAAGATCATTAGCCACTGTCCCCCCCCCCACACTTGCAATCCCATACCTAGTGCCAAATTTAAAAATTACTCTCTTTTCAGCATCATACGCCGGAAAAATGCTGCTATTCAATGGTTTGGATGGAGAATTCCGCAATATCCGATTGCGAAAGAAGAATGCCAATTGCGAAGCGTGTAGCAAGGGTTCAGTGGCGGCTGATGTGGATTATGAGATGTTTTGTTCATCCAAAGCATGTGATAAGGTAAGTGATAAGTGCATATCAGGTGCATTCAGTGTAGCATGAATATTTTGGGTCTCTAGCTGACCATCAAATTTTTCTTGTAGTCATGGACTTTGGCCTCTGATCCTCACAGGGTCATAATTTCTGACTATCCCATGTGCAGTTAGTACTTTATGACCCTGCCCCAATTTAAAAAATTGATTTAAATCAGATATATTGTATATTGGACCTCCATCATGATCCCAATTCTTGAATGATCAGAATTACAACCACTGTGGTTTCAGGTTACACCAGTTCATATTTTACCTGACGTTGATCGAATCACAGTGAAAGAACTTGAGAAATCATTGATCAAAGACCAATCAAGCACCAGCGATTGCATTCTTATCGATTGTAGACCTGCGAATGAATATGAAATTTGTCGATTGCCTGGATCAATTAGTAAGCATTTTGAATACTAGTTTCAGCTTTGAAAATTGAGTTGATGATTGGCAATGCATGCATCGGAGATTGGGTGCATATTTGTCACATGTGTAAATATGCATTGCATTGCGCAATCTAAATTAAGCTCGAATATTACAAGTATTTTTTCAGATGTGCCTTTGACTGACATTGAATCGGCTTCGAGCAAAGACGATATTCACTTGCGTTTGAACCAGAATAGCGAACATGCTGGATCTAGAAAAGATGGTAAGGTTAGAATATAAGGCATGATTTATGTCCTGGGATCCTTGGTGATACCTAGATACATGCAAAGGATAGTGCCTTTTACATTTGCATAACCCTCATGCCTGCACATTGCAAGTTCCCTAATTCTTGTCATATGCAAGCATACAAAACAGAATTTCACCATTGCAACATCACTTTGTATTTCAGTTTTCCTGATATGTCATCGAGGCAATGATTCTCAGAAAGCAGTGGTGAAACTCAGGGATTTACTGGCATCCGAGGAAAATTATATTTTCAAAGACGTTATTGGCGGTTTAGAATCCTGGAGTGCCAATGTTGATCCGAATTTTCCGCGATACTGAAGTGATTGGTCGATTCATGACCCGTATGCATTGTGGATGATGATATAGAAAAAGAATAAACGCACAGACATGAAGTTGGCTAAAATTAATTGATAAAATGTCAGTGACATTTTACTTTGGACAGTTATGAATACATATGTGTTGGATTTGATACAAATGCTTTTAGGCTACCATGATTTGTTCGAAAGGTGAAGAATTTTTGCACTGGAGCGAATTGTTCACCAAGTACAATGCTCAAGCGACAAGGCGTGATAAATGGTTCAGGTAAGAATTTGAAAATTTACATAAGTGTTAGATGGTATGTTCAAACAGTTTTATTGCTGATTGTGACTTGCTCATGGGTGTACATGCATGCGATCAGTGCTGCAATGGTCGCATTTTCAAATGTGTGCATGAGCATGAGCATAAGTCCAGTTTTGCACCAATTAGCAAATGTGATTTATAGATTGGCTCAATATGTCAGTCGTTTCATTGTATTGCATTCAACCGATATTGGCTTGGGCAAGTTGGATTTGGTGAGTCGATTGAAGAAATTGGAAACTGCTCTTGGGGATGCAAGGAGATGTAAGTAAAATTTTTGAATTCATGTTGCTTATTCAAGCTATGCATGCCTGCATGCATTTATGCATGCGCAATACATACTCCTACATGCAAGAATTAACATACTCTCCATTACAGTATACCGCATATTTGGCTCGATCGATTTCCTGCAAAAAGCGATCGATATTTACCGCAAGCCTGATCCGGATCGTACGATTACATCCGCCAGTATTATGGCCAACGTGGCGAAAGCCTTGTGGATGTTTCAAGATCATTTCTTGTGGTTGGGAAAAGTTGGAATACTTGAAGTAAGTGATTGTGCGGTCTTTTTGCAAGCATTGGAATTTGGTTGCATTTAGCAAAGTATTTTGGCAAGAATTTGGAAAATACCTTCAAGCAGTAGCAATGCATACATGCAGCCATGTGCATTGATTTTCTGCAAGTAAATATGCAATCACATCTGCATGCAGGTGCAATTTCAGTCACTGTCTGCATTATGCAGCACTATTTTGCAAACAACCAAAATCATAAGCATCCAATTCCAGGTGAATATGACTCGTATGCAACGCGGTGGCGCCTGGTGTTGGGTGGCAGCATTGGTCTGTCTGATCATTCGCGATCTTCGTCTGATCACTAATATCGAATCGGAAATCGGTCGATTACGTGCCCAACAACGTGATCAGCAACCGTCCAACGCCACGGATGTGACCACGTCGATTCGTATCAAAGATAAGGAATGGAATGCGACTCAAATTGAATTATTACGAGATTGCCTGGATTTGGCCTTGCCATTGTCCACGTTGGGTCGTGTGGGACCGAAATTGGCAGCGGTATGCGGTGTGATATCTACTTTGATCAGTATCAAACAGGAATGGGTGAAATTATTATAAGGAAAATGGTTGGGTTTTGTGATTGGCAGATTACTGATGATGATGATGTTATCCATTCAGTCGTATCCGACTCTTGGCGATTCTATGGGCTAGCTCTCTCCATGCTAT
>JAQIWJ010001182.1:0-12793 GCA_034695185.1 Discolaimus major
TTTTGGCTGGAATCAGTGCCTTGGTCATACGTCGAGAAAATGGTATTCCTCGGCATGTGCTCATGAAGAAAAATCATCAAGCGCCTCGTAATGCAAAATCCGTCTGGCTACCAGCCTGCGCCCATGGAGAAAAATGATTTGTCACTTTCTGGAAAAATTAAAGAACAATATAAGCGCCTCATAATGCAAAATTTAGCTGGCAGGCAGCCTCACAAATCATCCCAATTAGTAGAAACGCCGAAAAATTTAGAAACATCTATCCAAGTTTGCTTCCTCAGTCCTGAACAGCAGATAGCACTCGACGGTCCAGATTTTCAATATATTCTTGGCATGGCGGGGGCTGGAAAAACGGTTTTGCTACAAGCCAAGGCGCTGGAGCTGTTGGAAAAAGGCGAGCGAGTTACTGTAATTGCTCCACGGTGCTATGCATACAAATATAAGGAACTGTTCAAAAGGTGTGGCCACGAGAATTTCGTAATCCGTTTTATCGAATTTTTCTCTAGGAGGCTTTTTAAACTTTTCGAATGTTGTACTGAAGATGATGATGTTACCAACGAAGAATATGCATTTTATCAATTATTGACAAACACAAATACATATTGGAATCTATTGCCACTGTTAGATTTACACCGCAAGATTTATGATTATATGAAAAAACTCATTTCAGAAGACAAAATGCCTAAAGAACTGGTCTGGTTATTTACATTTGACCACGTTATTATTGACGATGCACTTGACAACGTAACGAAGGATTTCGAAATGACGAATCACAATCACTACAGACGTTGTATGCTTTACGCACCTTACCTGTTAATGACATATGCCAATTTGAAAAATCAAATAAAGTCAGTTTGCTGGGCAGCGTTTGACCCATCGTGGTACAATAATCATGCCCCAGAGCAAAAAAAACTTCACGCGGTTTTACCAGGGTTAGCCAATGACAGTCCGGTCAAAGTAAAGTTAGTCTTTTTGAATGAAGTTATGCGTTGTTCGGAGAATATATTCACAGCAGCAAATTATGGAAATTTTGCAAGACATAGCACAGATATGATGCCCGTAATTCGCCACAAGATCAAAGGCTGCGAAGTGATTTCGATCACGAAAGAGGTGGCCAATTTTAACGATGCTGACATTCTGTTGTGTGAAATAATAAAAAAAGAGCTGGAGAATCTTATTGATGCGCATCGTTTTAGCCCAAGATGCATAGCTATTCTTTCTATAAATAGTAATTTGAAAAGGATGCTGGTTAAAGAATTTAAAAAATATGTACGCAAAGGTTTAACAATAGCGCCTTGGTACCGAGTCTCATCATTGGAATGGCCAGTGGTCATTTTTGCCGCAAATAAAGCTGCTTGGATGAAGGATTATAAACACATGAACTACCGGGCCATGACCAGAGCAACTATGAAGCTGATTACGATAAAAGTTTACTACGAAGATCTTTACCCATCGAAGCCAAGATATGGCTTGTTCTCAGCAGAATCGTGGTTGGACTTTTACAATGCATCTGTGAACGACGATTACTTTGATGATACAATGATGTAATAGATTCAGTGACATGCTTTTGTCCATTGATTAGATAAAAAGCAGTTTAACACGACACGAGTGGAAATTAGTACCCTATTGGCTGAATTAATCCTTGACACGTTGTGCCTAGGCATTATTCAGTTAGCCGTGCGCAGGAGCATGTCGGCAGATTTTGTGCACAGACTATTTCCATAGCGTCAGCGTATTTGTCTTACGCATTTTACATAGCATTACTGAAAATATAAATTATACTCCATCCAAAATTATCTTAATCTATATACATGCCCTAATAACACACAGAAACAGGCTAATCTGAATGCTAAAAACATTCCGATCAATATCAACATATTGACCCACCAATGTGGATCGCCCAAATCGGCATTATGCAAAATTGTCTCAGGGTCGCTTGTTCTAGAAGACGGTAAGTTTTTAAATTTCACAAGCTAGTCCGAAAACGCTTACGTAAAACAAGCCAATCCAGTTTCATTAATTTCGATTTGAAGATGTGATCGATCAAATCCATATATGGAAATCAGCATGCCTTCGTATGCGTAGCGACCATACGAGAGATACGATATCCATCTCAAATATATTGGGATATTTTTAATCGTTATAAAACAACCGCTAAATAATAATATCGGAATGGCTGTAATTTGACCAAGATAAACGGCCATCTGCAATAATGCATATTTGCTATATAATCACTTAGGATATGACAATCCGTTCGGATTGGATCAATTGTTTGGATTCTGGTGTTTGGCTCATTATCAGTTATGCTTCAAATTTTGATTAGGCCAGGATCAGCTTGTTAAATAAAACAATTGACACACTTGTACAGACGCTGCTGCGCCAATTAGTAAACCCAGCGATTGTGCAGTTAGCGAAACCAGAGTACAAAATAACAGGACCAATGGTTGGCCTGTCATCCAATAAACCACAAAACTGTAGACGAATGGGAAAAATATCTTAAACGTATATATAAATTAGTGTTAACGTGAAATTAAAGGGTTATTCTCACTTGAAATGGTATATCAGCTGTGCTTTTTGCGAAATAATACGTGACCAAGTTATACCAACAATTCCGATGTTCTCTGAGGAAGACGGCCAGTTCCAATGGAACTAAACGGGTATTATATGGTATAATATATAACTTTGGTTATAATATTCGCATTATGTTTGTGGCAACTTTATAACATGCACCTTAGTCTATTCTAAAATATCGGTTTAAAAATTTCAAATTATACTTACATGTCATGACGGTCAGCATCAACGCCGTGAACATCAGAAATAACACTGATAAAAATAGGCACATTTTATTATTGATCGTTTCCTCGGCTTTATCCCCGATTTCGCCATAAAGTGCACCAATTAACGCACCAAACGCCAGATGAGAAATCAGTCGTAACAAGGTTAAGTTCTAAAATGACATAATTGGGTTTCTCATTGCACATAAATTACGTTATGTATATTATTACGGTATAGCTGATGTTTATCATTACCTTATCCCGGATGATGCATTTGAACGTCCGTAACAGTAATATTGAAAATTTATGACAGCATGGTATGGATGCGAATATTCTCCAATCGCGTAACGTGCAGCATCCAGGGGAACAGGATGTCGAAGTAATCTGCGCAAAATTGTTGATTGCGCAATTTGTATTTAGCAAAATTATTGATTTGTGTGCATGGTTGACACGGCCTTGGTGGTGGGCTGTGACCCAAGCCATGTCTGCTTGGTTGCAATGCTCACGGTCTCGTTGCTGGGACATGACCCTGGAACCACGCCTACAGCCAGTGTGACAGTCATGCATGCCTGCAAGGCCACGCCTTCAGTCTGACAGGTTAACTCACCTCCTGCTTTGGACCCAACCTTTCCACAGAAATCGATGTGGGTTGCCGTCTCAACATGGTCTTACACGCGCTCAATGCCCTGCTGTAAATCGTATTTGCGCTGGAGACCCGTTTGTACATTTTGGTACAGGAATCATCCGATATGCTTGTGATTCCAGAACCCGTCGGGCTTTGCTGAGATATTTGAGCATTTTGCAAAACCCGTTTATGTTGCAATGCTTGCGAATAAGCCTTGTCGAAATTCTCGCATAATCCGATGCGAACTGAATGAGCTAATTTTTCTTGAATATTGCCATATTCGCCGGTGGCCACCTCCAGCACTAAAAATCGATTATTGATAATCTGATTGTCACCAATACAGACGGCGCCGTACCAAAATCCGCAGGATTGTGATAAGGCGGGCACTCCAGACGCTGAGATTTCAGATACGGGATCAAAGATGTGACACTACCGTTGTAGATGCATTTGCCAGATTCCAACACATAAACCTAAAAATCACGGCAAAGTTGATTGTCAAGTATCATCAATTCAATAATCGGGTCTTGTCCGCAATGCGGGCAACGTTTGCAGTCACATTCGCACCCGCATCAGTGTCAATTTTACAATTGTCACACCTTGTCAAACAGCTCAAACAGCTTGGCCGACGGTTGATGTATTGTACAAATTATTGTCCGACCATCCTTAGCCAACGTTTTCAATAAACTGATGCATTGGAAGGACGCTTGCGAATCTAGCCCGCTGGTCGGTTCGTCAAAAAACATCAACAGCGGATTATTGACCAGTTCCTGAGCTATTGCCAGCCGTTTTCTCTGACCGCCCGATAAGTTACTAGTTTTCGTATGTTTGCACATTGATAATCCGAGAGTAATCAGAATTTCGTTTATCTAAAATCAGCGTTTGCTTAGATCTCGCAAGATTGAAGAGCGCAATTTGCAACAGGAAGGCTTAATTGCGCAATTTGGCAACACATGATTAGTCGTACCATTGTAAGTTTCTCATCAAACGATTTCTTCCTGGTTAATTTTAAATTAGCCGATATCACCATGCATTCAAGAACGGTCAGCTGCGGTAACAGCTCGTCATGTTGCATAATATAACAGCATATTTGACGAAATTTGCCCAAATCCCGACGATCAACATTATTAATTTTGATCTTTCCGCATAAATTTCTTACTCTGGATCGAATAAATATGATTTTTTACATAAATTATATACATAACTTACTTATAACCGGCGAGCACATTCATCAGCGTCGATTTTCCTGCACCCGAAGGACCCATCAATGCAATCAGCTCGCCCGCATTGAATTGACCAGAGACGCCTTTTAATAATTGCTTTTGTTCTAAAAATACACGCAGTTGACTAGGCTCAATTCAAGGCCCATGCATACTTCAAAATTCTACCCTGTTTAAAACATGTCCCAATTTGGACTGTATAAACCAAATCTTCAAATTGTACATCAACTTTTCCAATTGGACGCGGTACAGTATCCATTTTTGTGAGAAGCGTTCACTTCAGTCGTGTCTTGCAGATGCTTCTTGACCGTGCAAACCAAACGTCGACCGGTTCCTCGGAGATAAAAGTTTGTTGATAGCAACGAACTTCTCAGAATGTTGTCATGGAGAATATTTCAGACAATGAAGACGTTTTCCACACGGAGCGTCTGGAAGGGCCTGAGAAAATTCTTGGCCACATGAGTCTGTTGAGGCCGCGAGGGATCAAATGGCTTCCCATGGCGTTAGCTAGCGTACAATGGCGCCATGTGCCATGCGCCATGGAAAAAGCCATGGATTCCGCCAGGGTACAATGGCGCCATGTGCCATGTACCATGGGAAGGGAGCCATAAAGGGGGGGGGCGGTATTTTTAGTTTATGGCCAGTCACGAATACTTTTGGGGAGTTTTTAATAAAATATCCAGCTTTTAATCATTAAATCATTAATATTGACTAAAAATAAAAATTTTTGATTCATTGTATTACACACAACGTGACATAAAGTTATGCATACTTGATATTATCATTCATAAACCTTTCATGTTACAAAATTATATAAAATATCGACCCGCTCAACGCAGTTCCTCCTTTATGTCCAGGACATTCGTTTTTGACTGCCATACGACAGTTCCACTAATCACTAATCAGCACAATACCCAGTAATTTTCATTCTGCGTGAGCTTATCAAACTGCTTCTGACAAAAGTTAGCTTGGAATTTTTCTAGCAACCCTCTCCCATAATAAACATTCGATAATGATGTCTATTTTTAAGAAAAATTATTTTCTAACATTCAATTTTAAATTTGTTCACGATTAGTAATCGATATTGGTTGCACAACATTGTTGTGCCTTTTTAGCAGAATTCTGATAGCCGATATCACTTGTACTCTAAACGAAGGTAACAATGCGAGCATGATATAAAAATCTAATACATCCGCCACAGCTTTGATTCCATCCACGAACGGTGTTAAGACTTGCCCTGTGCACGAGGAACTGATACTATCAGGTAGCAAAATAGTCGCCATATGATTAAGATATGTGGACGTCGCTGCGATCACATCCAAACTGGCTTGAGACATTGTCAGCCAAAAGAGGGTCCTAATTTTTTGAGTTTCTTCAAGCATTTGTTGTTCATTTTTGTTAGTCAATTTCGCTCTTTTGATCATGTATGATTTGTATGCCGTTACCATAAAAACATCGGCCACGACTAGGATCAAGGTGAACACTAACCTGGCGTAAGACGAGGCATCGGACAATTTCGTTATCAAATTTCCTGAGGCGGAATTTATTGGATTGGCAACTAATTGATACGCGCCTCGGGACTCGTTCCATTCGGAAACGTACCTCAATGCGCCAGGGGTACCGATGAAAATCGATATCACGATACACGCGCTAAACATAATAAACTGATTCCGCTTCCGATACGATAAATTTTTCTTATATTTTACAGGCCAAGCTAATGCGTATATTCGATCAGAAGTCATGCAAATCGATAACAATAGACAGCAGGTAAAAAATATCGTGTGCATTGATGGAGCCAAAGTGGCACCGATCGACATGCACGGACCGCATTTGATGAACAAGCCATCGCTGCTCGTCCAAACGAATACGTACGATGTGTAAAATGGAAAAAATAAATTGAAACACATTTCTGAAACGGCATTGAATATTTGCAAAACGTAAGCGGATTCCTTTTTGGCTTGTTGATAAAAAGACAATAAGCACATAAATCGACCGAACATGCCGAGAATAAAATATGCTGGTATCCAGCATCGGTAAACCGCAAAATTCGTCGTTTCAACTAATTTTCTCAACGAGTCACCAAAATTACATAAAGCATGCGGGTCAACAAAGCTCGCGTTGGCCATTCGTTTTGTGAGAATTTTAAAAGATTGATTGAATTCGGAAAAAGGAGGATTTTTCAAATCGTAAAGCTTAGGTTAGTCTCCGACTTTGCGGCTTTATATCCACATCAGCACTGCTGTTAATAAAGGAAGTTTCATTGGATATTTTCAACCAATTTCAATTTCCAACCGCCACAAAATGTAAAAAAGCAGGTGTCTTTTTGATATCCTTTCATTTAATTAAAAGACAAGGGCTGTCCTGGTGGTTCCATTGGATATTTTCAACAAATTTCGCTCTCAATTTCCAACCGCCACGGGAAATGGAAAAAACGCCGGTGTCTTCCTGATATCCTTTCATTTAATTAAAAGACAAAAGCATTGTGTCCTGGTAGTTTCATTTTCTCAAGATGCAATGGAGCCTCTTTTAAAAACACGATAAGACGGCTGGACACGCGGTTACAGTACACCGCCATCAAAATTGGCGCGGCCGGCCAAAGCGAATACAGTGCTCCGGTTTAAAAATTGTGATTAGGAGGTCAGCAGGTATGTTTACAGTTGAAGAATGATGACATCTACAAATGCAAGTTATGCTCCGCTTATGAAATCATTTTTAAACTCAGCCTGTCGGTAAAGGCGTATATCTAAACGTTAAATTTGGCCACTTGGAGTCATTAGCAATTGCTGCACACTTGTAGTTGAATAGCTTATCAAAATTTATTTTCTGTTAGTCGTGACGAAATTCTTGATACCGAATTTTTAACCCCTAAACCAGTCCTTTATAATAAATAAATTATCCAGTCCCATCCGATTAAGTTCATGCATTCCATCCCAAGACAAATTATGTCCTCATGGATTAGACCCGGTGTTCATCAAACAAATTCTGAATAACTCACGAACTAATCATATTCTGAACGCAATTCCAGATATCAGTGTAAATTGAAATATTTTATTCATACTGTCCGGACTACTTTCCGAAATGCTTGAAATGTGAGACGTGTAAATCAAAGCACATTATTCAAGACTTGCTTTGCATGCTAAGTGCATTTTTCAGGTTTCTTTTGATGTTTCCGCAGTATAACGCAATCCCATCATAAGTTGGTGAAGAAACTATTGACCTTTACTGTTCCTGATCTGTCGTGTCAAAGAAAGGCTGCTGCAAATATACGCAATGAATCGCCTCTTATTGATTTTAATCCTTGCCATATACAGCAACGTTAGGCGTGGTGCAAGTAAGAATATTTGTCATGTATTTATCAAAACTATGAAGTCATAAATGAACTCGAGCAAAATTTTTATGATCATCCTGCATTTTCAGCTCAGACAATAGAAGAAGCAGTTGCGGAAGCGGAAAAAGAACTGAAAGAGGTCGAAGTATTGATTAATAATTTAAAAGATATAAACGCCATGATAGGCAACAAAGAGCCACGAGATAAAATTAATCAGAAGGCGATTTGCGTTGTTTTGAAAAACGCGAAAAAAGATTGGAACCCCAACTAATATTTGCAGTAAGGCAAAAATCGCGCCAGCGCCATTCGTCGACGTTTTGAATCGCATGTGCAATTCGTTGAAAACGAATGAAGCAATGATGAGCGCTGTGCTTGATTATTTGATGGCAGAATGCAAATGAAGCTGAATTTGTTCAGTGCTGGCATGACTGCACTAACTAAATAAAAATAAGTTATTTTGCATGCTGACAAACGCATTAATTTGGAGTATAAATTTGTCATAATTGTATTCATGCATGGTCACTCTGCATTAATTCACGGGGAGCGTTTACAGTAAGCGCTCAGACAAAAGTGATTAAAATGACATAACTTCTTGTTTTATACCGTGCGACAAAAAATGCCCTTGATGTGATTTGGTTTGACTTACTAATCACAGTATCAAACACGTTCAGTATTATTTTTAGTAATCATATACATATCAATACGTAAAAGCGGATAATGCAGTATATTTACTTTTATGATGCAATGCTTTTAATTTAATTTATGGCATTTTTAAAAAAGCTTCTTACTTTTATAATTGCATTGAATAAAAAGTAATCATTATTTCACTTTAAAAAACAAGAGGTTTCTTATTTTCGTCATTTCATGCTTTCTAAAATAAAGTATCAGCATGATTCGATTTGTTTTGATCGCAGTGATTGCCATAAACGCCACCATTGGCCATGGATCAGGTAATATTTTGGTAACATTCCTGTATTTGGAACACTGACCTTTTCTTGGAGTGACTCAGGTCTGAACCAGGTGCCATGATTCTATCTAAGGAAATGACACAAATTAATCACGTCGGTTGCAACACAAAGTATCAAAAAAATCTACCAGTTGTCACAGTTTCTTAATCTTAATCTAATAAAAAAAAAAGAATTTTCTTTGCAGCATTTAGCATGCCAGCTGCCGACGCCGCTTTGAAACACCTAGAATTGTTGATCGCCAGTATGAAAGATATCAATACATTGATCAACAACAAAGAAACGCCGGAAAAGATCGCCAAAAAGGCGTCTTGCATTTTTGCTGAAATGATGAAGGATGGGTTCAAGTCCGGCAAGCAGGCGTGTGACACGCATTCGACTCAGGCAGCGACACCAGAAAAAGACCCTTTGGCGGTTTTGTGCTCGCTGATTAAAGACAACGAAAAACAAGTAACTGTTGCTATCGATTACTTGAGCAATAATTGCAAGTGAATTATGATTGGGTGGTTTCACATATGCAATAAAAAGTTATTGACTGTTTCGTTTTGCAAGTAAGCAATGGATGCTTACATAAATCAATACCCATGCACATGTACATATTAGTGGTGCATTACACCCATGCAGCAATTTAATTAATAATTTTTAAAATATACAGGCATTATTAGCTTATCATAATTAGCGTGTGAGGGGAACAGTATCATATCTTTTGCACGTATCAAAAATTAAAGTCTGTACACAAAATTGACGGCATCTCCATCACGGCTAACTAAATAATGCCCAGGCATAACATAACGTGACTGATAATGAAAATTTTTAAAACAAGCAGGTTACGTTGCAATTAAAACCTGCTATTATCTTCAGATCAGATGTGAAACCTCTGGATTCGTGCAAACTTTATCCATTATTCGTGGTAGTGACCACTTGCACTTGATTCCCTTTAATTTTCGAATAATAAAACCGTATTAGTTCGTTTTTCAATGGTCGTACGAGCGTTGATGTCGATACAGCATTGGCCGTTGGTAAAAATAATGATATAAAAGTAGCAATAAACTTACATAACCTTCGACTAATCGCTTATCATACAAACAAAGACAAACCCCAACAGCTAATGGTGATAATAATAAAAATGGCAATATCGCCATCACAGCCACATATTTTAACATCGACCTATGCTCGTTCAATCGAGATTGTGAAAAAGTATTAACGCTCATCTGAGCTTGTTGTCGATACAAATATTTGTGCATTTTATAATAGCAAAAAATTACTGTACCGTAAGCTAAACAAAAATATGGGTAATCGCATAATAAAATCATATATACAGTATTCCTATCGGGTGTGACACAGCAAAAATAACCTGACACTCGACCAAAGACGTATTTAAACACGCCCGGAATAATCATGAGAAACCCGATTACCCATGCCCCGTCACTGATTATGAAGATTCTGTGTTTAGTAAAAATTTTCACATACCTTGCGGCATGGCATATTTGCAGATAACGACTGGTTGCTAAACAGGATTCAATGATAAATGTGGATATTAATAATGCGATTGTTATCGCGCCAGACGTTCGGCACAAATCCGGGTCGCCGTTGATCCAATGAGATATTCCAACTGGGTGCAAAGCGAAAAAATTTACTGAATATACCATATCCATGAGTGTGCGGTTTAATATTAAAATCATATAATCTTTGTTTCTCAAGGATTTGGTACAGGAGATGAAAAGAGATAATAGTGCATTGGTCAGGAAACCGATTATACCAAATATCAGCAAGGAATAATAAATGGCTGCGTCTGCTTCCGCATGCGAAGATGTGATATCAATTAAATCTTTAACCTCAATGGTCAGATTTATCATCTTAGTTGTGAGTGACTGACCAGGTGGGCACCTACGGGGACAAAAGCCAGACGTGTCATTAGACAGGTGCCGTCTGCTATGTACCCATAGGTGCGTTTGGAATATAAAAGCCACAATTAATATGGCGAGCCAATCAAGATCGGTTTGTGCAAAGACAGGCATGATCAGTTCGTTTATCTGTATACATCGTGGTGCATGTTCTATTTTCACCCTAGCATCAATCAAGAACTAATAAGCTAACCAGATTGAAGGTGCAAGAGCTGTTTTAGTGATCCCAGGTCATTACAAACTGTGTATTATCACGTTCATTTACAATTCTGAAAAATTTTTTGCATTTGTTTAAGCTTATTATACTACACAAACCAAGTAAGCAAAATTCGAATTCCCGACAAGGATTATTAGCGAACAAAATAATAATTTCCGCTCAAGTTAAACTGCTTTTTATCTAACCACTCGACAAACGTAAGTACTGTATATCACTGAATCCGTCTGTTATTGCTTCATCTTGTGTCCAAAATGCTGTCAAATACGTACATACGTGTGTTGTGTATGGCAGGAAGAGCTTGGACTCCAGCTTCAGTACAGAATGCGCATGTAAACTGCGCAGTTATGGCATTTATAATCGGAAAGCGTGTATGTTGATCCATACGTTGAGCAAAAGTCCAACCACGCCTCTGCTGATAACAAGCCATAGCTTGGCTTCAATGGGTAACGATATTTATAGCTAATTCTTATAGTAATCAGTTTCATGGTTGCTCTGGTCTTGGCCCAGTACTTCAGATGTTTATCGTCGTCCCAGAATTTCCATTGGTCACCGGTGTCAGTTGCGGCAAAAATGACCACTGGCCATTCCAATGATGAGACTTCGTCCCAAGGCGCTATTGTTAAACCTTTCCGTACATACTTTTTAAATTCATTAACCAGCATTTTTTTCAAATGATGCGTAGAAACAATAGCTATGTCTCTTGGGGCCAAACGATGCACATCAATAAGATTTTCCAGCTCTCTTTTTATTTTTTCGCACAACAGAATTTCAGCATTGTTCTCAGTGTCCACGCTTTCCGTGATCGAAATTACTTCGCAGCCTTTAATTTTATGACGAATCACAGGCATCATACCTGTGTCATGGGTGACACGCCGTTCATATGCAGCTGTGAATATATTCTCCGAACAACGCATAATTTCATTCAAGAATACTAACTTTACTTTGACTGGACTGTCATTGGCTACCCATGGTAAAATCGCGTGAAGTTTTTCTTTCTCTAGGAAATCATAATTGTACGACGATGGGTCATATGCTGCCCAATATACTGACTTTTGATTTTTCAAAATGGCATATGTCATATACATGTAAGGTACGTAGAGCATCCATTGTATGTTGTCAATAGTGTCAAGCGCATCGTCAATAATAATGTGATCAGATGTAAAGAACCAGTCTAGTGCTTCAGGCATTTTGTCTTCTAAAATGAGTTTTTCCATATAATCATAAATCTTGCGGTGTAAATCTGATGGTGATAATATAATCCAATTTGCATCCGTGTTCTTTAATAATTGATCAAATCCGTATTCTTCGTTGGTAAAATCATCATAAGTATAAGCAATAGGATGGATTATGAAATTCTTGTGACCACACCTTTCGAACAGTTCCTTATACTTGTGTGCATAGCACCGTGGAGCAATTACAGTAACTCTCTCGCCTTTTGATAACAGCTCCAGCGACTTGGCTTGTAACAAAATGGTTTTTCCCTGTCCCCGCCATGCCAAGAATATATTGAAAATCTGGACCGTCGAGTGCTATCTGCTGTTCCGGACTGAGGAAGGAAACCTGGATAGATGTTTCTAAATTTTTCGGCGCTTCTACTAATTGGGATGATTTGTGAGGCTGTTTGCTGCCAGACGGATTTTGCATTACGAGGCGCTTGTGTTGTTCTTCAATCTTTTCGGAAAGTGACAAATGATTTTTCTTCATGAGCACATGCCGAGGAATACCATTTTCTCGACGTATGACCAAGGCACTGATTCCAGCCAAAA
>JAQIWJ010001183.1:0-12789 GCA_034695185.1 Discolaimus major
AATTTTCATCAGCCAACATGTCGAAATCTAGGGGACCGCCAAATTTTTCCGCCGCCAAAATTTTCCGTTTTACAGTACATGCTAAAATGCAATCACACTTCCCCCCCTTTCGAAACCATTTGTCACTAGAAAAGGCAATAAAAGAAGAAATTAACTACGCAAATAGGCATGGTGCAAATTGCCATCATTTCGAATTTTTCCTTGGATGGTCCGTGGCCAACTGCTATTGCATTATAAATGATATAGCTAGGCTATTTATCATCTCAAGAGTATCATGAGCTTTTTGGCTCAATGACAAAGTGACAATGTCGCTCGTTTCATGCCCGGATGGGTGTGCGAAAGCCAGAAGAGGCACAGAAAAGCCTCGAACGAAAATGCCTAAACTGAGGCGTGGCTCATGACGTCCTGACGACTCCCTGTCTAATTATACGTCAATCACCTGATCAGTTCGCAAATGGAAAATGTGAGATGCCTGATGACATTGGTGATGATCATAAAAATCAGCAGATAGGTCATATCAGAGCTAAGGAACCACCTCCGGGTGGAGTGTAAGCATACATTCTTCCAAGATGCCCTCAGATATAATCCCTTCTCCAATTTCACCGTCTACACCACCAATGAATAAGCAACTTTTCTGAGGAATCAAGTCCACAAGACGTCCATTAGGATGGCTAGCTTCAATTAAACTCGCATAAAGGGCGTGGAATTCATATACACTCTCTCATGGTTCTTCTCTCCAATTTTGCAGCAATCCATTTTTTTATTCACATTCTCATGGAGGTATCTAATTGTATGGGAATGGGGGTCGTGGCAAAGGAACGCCCTCTCTAGCATTCATCACTCTTCGCCAACTAGTTTTTGTGGCGTCCATGGACTGTGGTCTCTGTTCGTTAGTGACGGCTGATCGAACGGACGTTGCTTCTATTAGCTAACTAAGGAACGGACGTGCCCATAGAAAAATAACCATTCCCACCCCGCTTTATCTGTCCTCTCAATACACAAGAGTCTGTCCTGTCTGATACTGAATGGCCGGCCAAAGTAGCGCCATGTGCATGACCATATAAGCATTTTCCAATAGCACGAGTTTTGTCTCTCCACTCTTTTATGGGAATAGCATTCATTTTATAGCCAACCAACGACATCCAAACTCAATGCCTAGTTGGTAGTAACTTTTCAATTCCTCAATGCGTTTTCATCCTGCTTCCTCCCCCCATTGTCTGAGTGGACAAAAATTGATTGGCAGTTTGGAAATAATCAGTGAAAAGATGAGGGAATTTGCTCGCCAGATGAAAAGATGCTAGCCGATTTTGTCATTGTTTTCATTCAGCGTGAGCGTGCGAATGTAATTGAAGTATCGGATGACACGATACAACTAATGCTAATGAGACTCGGACCACATGAGACATGCATCACGAATCGTTGAAGATTAAAACACTCAATCACATTGCAATTAGCATTTTACCTGCTTCGAGTGTTTGCGAAATTGATGAATTTGTGTATTCCGAGACGTTTGACTGACACCCTCATTGAGTGCACGCCAATTTGAGTTCTGATCGATATATTGATCTCTAGTAATCGATTTCTGATATATCGATTTTTAATTGATCGTGCTGTAATCAGCAGACGTAGCACCATTGACTGTATAGAAAATTTATGCAAGCTCCTGGAAATTTTGGATCCAAAATCGCTGATCGACCACATCATAGCTGAATGACAATCACAAATTTCAGAATCTGAGTTGTCGCCTTTACATGATTGATAGCATATTTTCTGAATACATGGTAATTCTCATGGTGCCTTCGTGGCTCAGAATCAGAATTTTGATCAAAATTATCGATTTTAAAATACTGGTTTTGATCAGACTGGACATCACTACAAGCTTCACCACAGTCGACTGTCCAGATAAATATATTCACAGTTTATTCATTGAGTTTTCCTTGCTTAAATTTGATGTACCCCTTTGCACACGCTGTAAAGTACAGCACATGGAATTGCCCTCATGGATCACGGTCATACAAAAAGTACGCAGTCATGCATACTTATGATTTTACATGCACCTGATCATGATACTATCGATTTCCAGAGCAATGAAGACAATCATCGATAAGCAATCAATTCAACGTGATCGGCATAAAATCCTCCTAAATGCCCATCGAAAATCCGGATTGAAATAATTGTAAATTATTGGATTGAGGCCTGAATTGCAATATCCTAACCAGAATATGATATCGAAAATCAATTCGGGCGTTTCGCAACATACGGCCGATAAAACGTAGCTAACAAAGAACGGCATCCATGATAAAATGAACGCGCCCAAAATCAATCCCAACACCAATGTGGCTTGACGTTCTTTTCGTCGAACGCCTTTCCTCTGTTGCATCATTCGCAATTGTAATTCCAATGGTTTGAGTAATAAATTCGGAGCGCATACAGTACCCACGTTCTCATTGGCGGACGCCGCCGATCCGTTGGGTATACTGGTTTTTCTTATCATGGCAGGATTATCGAACGACGTTTCACAAGTTTCTTCCATGGCAGTCGTATTATTATTTGGTCTCGTCACGAAAGCGTCGTTGGACGGTATTCCATTGGCGGTCATAAATCTACTCGAAGACGTATGACCATTTTGGGATTTAGCATTATCGAATTGTAGAAGATTCTGGCGTTGTTTCGCTTTCCTCCTTTGTACGCTCATTCGTCGACGCGTGAGCATGAAGATTTTCGCGTATATAAATACTACAATACTCAACGGTATGAAAAAGCTACCCAACGCCGAATAAAGCACATAACCCAGATTACTGCTCAAATTACATCCACCCGCGCCGAAATCCAAATCCTGATAAAGTACGTCCTGCGATCCGTGCACCGGTCTCCAACCGACCAATGGTGGAAGGCAAATTAGGAAAGCCAATAACCACGAACACGCGATCATCATGAGAATTCGTATTTTCGCTTTCGGCGTGCATATGGTGGCCGAATAGTGTACAGGATCGGTCAATGAACAATATCGATCGATACTGATCGCGCATAAATTCATAATCGATGCGGTGACGAATAGAACATCGGACGCTAACCAAATCTCGCAAAATGCCCTGCCGAATGTCCAACGTCCCAATAATTCGTAGGTCAATGTGAATGGCATGATTAATAAACCGACCAACAAATCGGCTATTGCCAACGATACGATAAGCCAATTTTGTGTTTTCCTCTTCAATCGTTCCTGACTCAATACGGCCAAAACGACCAGAGCATTTCCGAATACGATGATCACGATGATCAGAATAACTGGAATTGCTGTCAAGACTATGGATAAAGGCGAGTATATTGATATGAAATGGGTTCGAGTCCCGTTATTCGACATTATCGATTGATTTGACATGTTGGTTGATGAATTTTGAAACCAGCTTGAGAATGTCGTGTTGTCAATGCTGGTCATTTCCGGATTTTTCTAATAAGAATTGATCCAAGCCAGTAGGATCCCATCGGCGACTGCATTCTTCGAGGATATATCTATATAAAATTGCGCGTGCAATTTGACATTCGCGTTGACTTTTGTCCACACAAAAGAACACGTAAAAATGTCACCGCATGACCCCTTTTCGAATCCGATCACATATCCTGTGTTTTCGCTGTGGGAGTGGAGGGGGAAAAAAGCGAGCTGAATGGCAAGAAGTTCGATATTAAAACTAGACCCCCAAATGGGGGAAAGAGCCTTGGATTCGATTTCCCGAATGTCCACCGTTTAGAACACGAATAGCTTGCATTTTTATTCCCTCAATGCTAATCGAAACGATGGGTACAAACTCGCTCCTTTGCATTTGACGACTTTAAAAGGGGGGATGGGCCTGCATTTGACATGTGAATAGGAAAAGCACCGCGTGTCAAACTCCTTTTTTTCACACGGTTCGATTTGAAGGAAACAAAAAAGAACCAAGCACTTCACAAACCTCGCAGGCATTGGCCGGGGGAATGAGGAGCCAGAAAATAAGTTTGCACCCTGCAATTGACGTCAGTTTTTGTGGAACAACCTTGAGAGACGTCGTGTGTTGAAGGCCAAAACGCCTTTTGAGCTTTCCAGTGAAGACATAAGCAGGGCCAAAAACTGAGGAAATATGATCAGTATGAAAGGAAATGTAATCAACACTTTCGTTTTTACCCCCTAGGATGTTAGCAAAAACTCGCCATCGAAGTTTTGGAAAAACTCAAACGTCGTATGGAAATATGATCTGTTTTGTCTCAGGATGAAAAATAAGATTGACATTGGAGCTGACTTGAAAATAGCCATATATACGACACTCGAAGATGCCTTTTGTCATTGAATCCGTTATATATTATGCAAGCAAATGAGACGAAACAGGTGTGGAAAAAGCTGAACACAAGCTCAGCATCTTATTGCCATGACATTCTTAGGCGTAATCTGATATAACGCGTTTAGCTGGATATTTTCTCGAAAATCTGTGCGTGTAATTGGGATAATTTTCGATGATGTTTTTCAGACATTGATCTCATGAAAATTCAATCATTTTTTAGCATACGCTTCAACCTAATCAGCACAAATTTGCATTCTTTTAATCGATTTGATAATTGCTAATGTGTAAATGGGAACTTTTCTTAGGTGGTACACATGATCTTACTTGGATAAACCTTTTTTTGTGTTGATCAAAATACAGTATATTCATGCATTATAGACAAATTTCGCAAATCAGTGATCTGAAATCGCTTATCACGAATATATGCATGACTGTATTCAAAAATATCTCGTATCAGCAATGGCTTCTCAAACAATTACTGTGGACAGCAAACATAGCCTTCCTTAGGAACAATTTCTGCAACATTGGCCGGATTCAAATATTTGTGACAATATTCATTGCCTTGCGAACAATCAGTCGATCGACTCGGATCGCATGCGGATTTTGGAGAAGCACCGTCAGGACAGACTGGTTTAGCTGAAACGAACCAATTCGAATACTACTCATTCGATGAGTAATATTTGAGAGCATACTTGGGCAGCATAGTCCAACTTCTGGTACATAAACCGAGCAATATTGACCTTTCGGACATTGATCAACTGCCTTGATCGGACTTGTCTCCTTTTTCCCGGGGACATTATTGCAGAAAGTTCTCGATGTACTATTCATCAATTTGCCATTGCAAAAAGGTTCAGGAGCGCATGTCCACTCGCCCAATTTGATGTAGCCGCAATTACATGTGCATTTGTTGGATATGGCGTGACAATAGGAAGACATGGGGCAGATATTTGATCCTGCTGATTGATCGCACGAATCGCCCAATTTTAGTGGTTGCACACATTCCTTGTCGGTGATCTTGATTTCTCCCGGCTTGCATTGAATTTCGCAAAATTTATAGAAGTCTCCTTGAACTGTTGAGCCTTTCGGGCACGAACATACGCCTGAAAAAAGATGATGCGAATAGTCTTGAAAACGACAGCATTGGAGAGAGTGTTTGATAGCTTCTGCTTCTAGTTTTAAGAAATATGCAATTTCATAACTAAATCCATCATGGTCATGAGCATTCGGTATGCAATGCCAAATCTACAGTATGCCAAAATCATCAAAATTCATCTTACTTTTTTGGCAAATACCGGCATGACGTGTGCATTGTTCATCCACTGAACATTCCTCACCGAATTGCCTGATCGGATAGCACCTGCCCTTGATCGTCACTTGAGTATCGGATGCGCATGAATTTGGACAGCAAATCGAAGTATCGTAAGAATATCCGAATGCCAGTCGATGACAATAATGGCTGTCGTCTGGACAGTACGGTGTATTATCGTTGTCTCGGATCCGTCCACCGGGTCCACCCCATGTGCCGCAAGTTGCATTCGGATGCGGATCACCGACTGGACACGAAACTTTCGGTTCTTGACAACAATGTCCACTAGCACCTTCTTCGTATGTTCCTTGACCAGTGGTCACCATGCAGAATTGACCATCGCCGCAATTATCTGTCAATTCGTACGTGGAATAGCTAGCTGGTGGTGGGGGTTGGGAAACTGGCTGCAGACCGCCTGCGCCTTGCGATGCAGGCGCAGACAATGGCCGTGGTTGTTTCTTGACCACAATGGAACTGTTGCTTTCCTTTTGGACTGTGCATTCTACCGCGGAACCTTTTTTGGTGATTGGATCACCGATCGGGCACCACCGGTCTGAAAAGATGGATTTTTCTCAGTGACCATGGCTACATATTCGAATTATATTTGAACTGGAAAAGCCAATTTAGCAACACAATTTTCAAATCTGTTTTTAGCATGACTCTGCTCTAGCACTGTAATTCTTACTTTTCGGTTCACATGCATCCTTTTTCTTGCTAACTGTGAATCCAGAAGCACAAACGCATTTCCCAGATTGGCAAATTGAGAACGGTGTTTGGCATTGTCGTTCTTCTTCACAAGATTCGCCCAACTTGGGCACTGAAAATAAGCCAATTTGCGTCATAAATCTTATTTTACAGACTGCTTTTTTATAACCGTGTGCATAAACAAGAATCTGGATGACATAAAATCCGAAAATGGGCACAGTGAAGTTATGCTTACTCTTTTTGCATACTCCGCTCTGAAGGTCCAGTTCATTGGCTTTGCAGCGTTTTATGCATTCACCAAAATAAGTATCGAAATCTTCATCCGGTTTGCAGTCTGAAGAGAGAGGGTTCAAATTGCTTTTATGATCAGCATCCATTCATGAAGCACATTTCAAAAAACAGGCAATGCAAAAACGATGTAATATGGTTGAAAAGGGCCGCTTGCAAGCTAATATGTGATGCATGACCGTGGGCTAATGTAAAAACAGCGAAAATGCAAAGCAGCTTTTCGTCTTTTACGACACTTCACTTGTATTTTTTGCTAAGGATTTTCATCAGGCGTAATCATCAAGGCATACCTTTCACGCATTGATCATTTATCACATAATACGGTGGATTGCAGAGGCATGCTTTTTGACCTGGTGGCAGCGTTGTCAAATTCACTGGTGGTCTTGAAGGAGGAATGGCGCATGTCAACGGTTTCATGCATTTAGTCGTGCATGCTTCTCCCAGGGTTCGGGCTGAAAAAAATGAGTGGAATATATTTCAGGGAATTTGCTCGTAAAAGCTTTCAAGATTTGCAGATTATTTCCCAGGCTCTGGCATCTTCTTATGGTTTTTATCTCGTGTTCCAATGTGTGGCATTTGGATAAAGTAAATCAAATCAATCAAATTACCCCTCCTGACATTGCTTCGGAATGCTAGATATTTCGATCCATCGGCATCAGGCGCAATGTGATTTTTGCGACGAATTTTTCACTCACCTGATTTACATGTCACTTTCACTGCTCCACTGGACGAGATTCCTTCTTCAGGTACAAACAAAACGCCATTGCATTGGCACAAACCGCCTTTGCATACTGTAGAATGCTCTATGCTACTATAGCAATCTTTGTCAGTTTTGCAAGATTCGTTGACGAACCGCAATTTCTCTACAAAATTTGCCATATGCATTGCTATCGATGCAGCGATCAGCAATGCTTACCATCCTCCTCACTCAAGCATAAGGACTCAGAATTAACCAAGCACAAGTGACAAATGGCCAGTACCAGAAGTATCTTCTCCATTTCGCCTATTTTCTTCAAATAAATTTGAATTCTGAATTTGAGTGTGGTTTTATATGGTATCCAAAGATTGCCAAAACCGATGTACTGTTATTACGTTGACGTCAAGTAACATTTCGCAACGAAAATTTACTGCGTTTTAAATGTATTTGGAAACTGGATTTCCGAAATGACTGTCATTTCGTCGATTTTTTAGGAACATCCAGTTCATTTATCAATGCAGGTGTTTTATTGTTTTTGGGAACTTCCTCCAGACGAAGTTATGCTCCAGGCTATGCCTGATGCAGTGTCTGATCAATGACTGTGGTGATCACAAGATCAGGCAAATTTGGTGAGTGATCAGTGGGGGTTCAGTGAAATTTGAGTGATCATGTTGACACTTTTGCAGGATGTCCAGCACTTGACGTAGGGTAAGAAAGAGCAGTACATAAAACCAGCCACAGGTTGATGTTTCGATTTAGCATGAAAAGGCACACAGGAGAAAAGCCTGTAATGGTATCGAGTTCTTGCCATATGATCAATATTATCAATAAAAATGCTTGTAAATGATCTGCTGACCTGTTATTGCCAATCCATCGTCCGCAAATGGCAATTTCAGTGTGACAGAACTTGAGGCAAAGATTTGTAATCAGTGATAGTGCATTGCAATCATCAGTAGCCATACATGATTAAATGCATTATTCATTAGCACATGACAGCATTTCATGAATTTCGAAATCAATCAATATTTGACCCTATTATCCAAAAGTACATGTACACCAGCCTTCTGGTTATTATTCGTCCAAATTCTCATAGGCAGATTTGACCAATGCTTTCTTCTGTTGCTCGTGTTCTTGTACTTGTAAATACGGATGTTTAGGGCTGAAAACGGCCCCTCGTCTTCTCGAGGGTAATGAAAGCATTTCTAATCGGCTAGTTTTTCTACCCGCACCAGTGCCCAATGCTGATCCGACTGATGATCGACGTCGATTTACGGCGTTCCTCGCTCTACATTTCTCGATCGGAGCCGTTAAAATTCGTTTAAACGCATTCCGGAAGTCGGGATTGAAGAAATTGTAAATAAATACGTTCAGTCCCGAATTACAGTAACCCAACCAGAAGACGATATCGAACAGAAGTGCGGGCGTTTCTAAACCCATCGCGCTCAGGACGTAACTGGAGAAAAATGGCAACCACGAACCGATGAATGCGCCCAACACTAGTCCCAGCACTAAAGTCGCTTGCCTTTCGCGTCGACGTACCAGTTTCTGACGTTGTCGTAATTGTTTCCTCAAATCTAAGGAACTAGCCAACAGCGGATCCTGTTCTCGCCTCCCGTGAGTTCTGGAATGCATGACGGCTTGATTAGCAATCGATGCCACGATGCTCAAGGCTCGATTTTCGTGTTCGGGCGACGAAACGCCCGAATCCATGGAGAAATTATCACTGACGACGGAATTACTTCTCGCCGTCAATGCTAAACTCCTGACTTTAGCCACGAGTAAAGCGTAGTCGTTTTCCGCGAATAACGCCATCGACGGTCTGGCTAATCCGTTACACGGGACGTGCATAGAATTGGATGCAACTGTGTCGGCTACTTTATCACTGGAATTTCCGCTATCACTCTTATCTTTCACTACCGCAGTTCTCAACGGAGTGTTCACGGTGGCCGCACCGTTAGCGAATACAGTACCCTTGGAGGATTTACTTTTCGACCGTTTCCTTGTGATCATATAAATCCTTGCATAGACGAATAATAGAACGAGGACTGGAATAAAGAACGAGCCCAATGCTGAATAAGTAACGTATCCTGGTTCGTTGCTGATAAAACAAGCTCCATTCGGTGCTCTTTCCGCCGGTCTCCAACCGACCAACGGGGGGAAGGAAATTGCGAACGCCGATAACCAAACGACCATGATCATGATCAACATGCGTTTAGGCGTACGCGTTTGAGGATACCTCGTCGGATCGGTCAACGAGAAATATCTATCCAAACTGATGGCGCACAGATTCAAAATGGACGCAGTGACGAATAGAACGTCCAAGGCTAACCATAATTCGCATAGGAAATCGCCCAATACCCATTTATCCAATAATTCATAGGTCAACGTTAGAGGCATAATCAATAAACCCACTAATGCGTCGGCGACTGCCAACGAGACGATCAACCAATTTTGAACTTGTCGTTGTAATCGAGGATCTTTCAATACGGCCGTGATGACCAATGCATTTCCTGCTACGATGATTATAATTATGATTGTCACTGGTATTGCGGTCAATATGGCACCGGTTAATGTGTACGGTTGAAAAAGTAACGTATCATTGTCATACGGTTGAGTCGTATTTTTCGACGCAGTGATAAGAGATGTCACTGTTGAATTCGGTAGATTAGTCATACTGTAATCTAACTCCACATCGGGATATTTGGTCGTGGTATTTCGAGATTGCAAAGTTACTGATCGATTGAACGAATCAGTGATTGGAGGTTTTCTCGTTTGTTGAGGAGGCCGTTTCGGCTTCATCATGGGCCTATTCCGAGCCATCGAAGAGGCCATGTTATTTGTTGTTTTCATAACGGGAACCGAGGAAAGCAGAACCAATTTGTAAAGTGAAACTAGCAGCATAAAAATGCGTGAAGAGAACGGTGATCTAATCCAGCGTATTTGATTAATTGCGATGCCAATATTTGATCAGGTGAAATCTGCAAGTAAAATTCTAATTGGTGATTAGCTGCAAGAATAGCATACATCTTTGCATCTGAAAAAGTGGGCATTTTTAGCTAATGATGGTACATGCTGACGGTGCAATGTTTCATTTCCAAGCTTCCTATAGATTGCGCAATATGACCATAATAAGCATAGGGCTAAAAACATGGCCGGATCTAGCTACCCTTTGCCATGTTGCGATCACCAAATTGCTAACAGCCACCAATGCGAAAGGCCTTCTCAGAAATCAGTTGAGCAGTTCTAGACTCAACATTGGAAATATACAGCAATGATTGATTCTAGTGATAAAATTCATGACAACTTGCCCCAAAAGTTCATTACCATTGCAGAAAAATAGCATCATTTTTACATGCCACATTGCGAAGTTATAACCAGGAACCATATTCTCAACTGAAATCATATTTCTCACGTGTGCAATAGGAGAAAAGGTGTCCATAAATTTCTGCCATTCATACAAGGCGCAGAAAGCGTGGAGGAGAGAAAGCTGCAAAGCTGGCTGTCTAATCACCTAACATTGATCGTAGATACTGAAAGAACATTCTCATTTTCCTTCCAATGCTCATTAGCAAGAATAAAAACTGGCACCCCCACAAAGATGTGGAAGGGCCACTTTTGCCAATGTTAAAGCTTTTGAGCATCCTTATCGCGATAGCTTGTTAAGGCTAAAGGAGACCATTGAATTTTCCCCAAAATTTAGGCAGCGAAAACCCGATGAGGCTGTTTTTCATCATGCAAGCGTACATCAAGGCTTATTCAATAAACTTGCGTGATTTTTTTTCAGCTCGAAGGAGCTAAAAATCCAGACTAATATGGATTATAGTGGAAAAAAGGCTGGGGATCGATTTTGGATGGTGCCATACAAGGAAATGCAAGGCAGTTGTGTTTTTTTTTGGAGATCGGTGCATTGCTCGCACAATCAGAGCAATCTCAATGGGGTTTTTTCATAGCAGTAAAACACCACCAGATTTCAGAGCCTGGTAAAACTTTGAAATTTCAATGCAACCGTTCACAATGGCCCAGACTGGCCTAGGTCAAAAAAGTCAGACTGACCTGAAAGCTAATATTGCAAAGCAAAGTTCCATTCGGGTCATAAAAAAAGCCATGAGCTCAAGTCTGGCATCCCAAATGGGTACCAGATCATTTTGCATCCGCAAATTGAGATTGCAAAACCTACAGTTGCTGACTGGATTGATGGATCTATTACTAATAATGAAATTTAAGGATCCACCGTTCAAATCACTTCAAGAATGCGTGCAATCCAGCTACACTTCGCAATCCCTGAAGAAAAGCATCCTCATCCAGGATCTAGACTGGACATTAGGCTCTGACTTATTTTTTTCAGTATAAAATTGCATTATCCAGTGAAGGCTCTGCTCATGTCCCAATCGAGACAGAGAATTCCGAAGTACATATTTCCATTGGCTTGATTCAATCTCAACCTCTCATAGCTAGAAATGACCTTGCTTAGGCATTTTCACGAAAAACCCTACCCAAATAAGCACCAGTGAGTAAAAAAAATGAACAGATCTTATCGATTTTCCATATTCACAGCAATTTGAAGTGATCTTCTAAGCTAGGTAACATGCTTGAGTTAATTATGATGCAGGGCGTTGGATGATCGAGTATATCATCAGGATATGTGTGAAATTGAAATTTCAATACACTCGTGTATGGCTCAAGTCAGGCAATTCGGTCTCCAGGGCACCATTCATCATCGAGGTGTGATTGGAACAGAATTTATTATGACTCCTGGTGCCATACACATGTTGATCAGTGAATAGTCCTTGGAGAAATTTGCAATCTTCTTATCCACGCCAAACCTGGGCCACTGGAGGAATCAATATGTGAAAACCAGGGCTACATATAAAGACTATGGAAAACATCAAAATTTGCATAACAGTAGCAGTAGCATTTGAAGATTCATGCAGGCGCATGAGTTGAGAACCAAGCTTGATTGGTTCCATTAGCTACAACTATGCAAACATGACAAGTACCCTAACATGGGCGTACAAATGGACACGTTTCGAACCGCAATTTCATTCAAGCGTTTCTTCTAAGCTACGTTCTAAGCAACATTTTCTCACCTGAGAAACCTCATGTTCATTGAAGAAAACGAGTTCGACAACAGCTCATTACGCTTTTCATGACTAAAATGCGTGATGGATATAAAAACTGACAGCAGCTCAACAAAATATCAATAAATACTAATCGCGGCTACTGTTTTTGCCTCAATCGCAGTGCTTATGCAAAGATGAAAATTCATCGAGGTTTTCATAGAAACACTCGATTACTAACGAGGTCATTAGGGAAAGCGAAGCTACTTCTGAAGCTAAGATTAATTGGGTATTTATTTGCTGTTTTCGATGCAGAACTCACTGCATGGTATACTGTAACCGCTCAATGAAAGTTAGTAGGGAAAGGGGGATTCTGGGACAGCATGCATTTTCGTCATTATTTGCCATGATAACCGTGCATCTCCA
>JAQIWJ010001184.1:0-12767 GCA_034695185.1 Discolaimus major
TGATCAGGCAATCTGATCACTGACCAATGCATGGATCATATTGATCAGGCAATCTGATCACTGACCAATGCATGGATTACATTGATCAGGCAATCTGATCACTGATCGATGTTCATATAGAAAAACCGGTCGTTATGCCAACAACACCGCAACCGGGACGTGCCATCCCGGCAGGCAGCTGCGGTCGTGCCGGTTTCGAGATCAAAGGCGCCCAACGCATCGTGGGCGGATTCGAAGCTCGTGCACATTCCATGCCTTGGATCGTGAGCCTGAGTCGAATTCTGGGCATCCATTTTTGCGGCGCAACATTGATCCGAGTCAATCCGAATGCGGAAGAATCCGATATCCTGATCACGGCCGCCCATTGCGTCGAGGATCCGTACGTTCGTGCATTGATCAATGCTTGATCACTTGATCAAGTCCTGATCAATCGATAAATCGATGAATTTCAGAAATCGTAACATAACCGCACTATTCGGTGCTCACAATAGCCACAGACCCGACTCAACCGCGGAGAAAGTTGAAGTCGAGAAAACCGTACAACATCCCAGATACCGGATGAAAGTTTTCAACGATATCGCAATTATGAAATTGAAGAAACCGATCAAATTCGGTCCATGGATTCAACCGGTTTGTCTACCAGCGGCCGACGAGCAAATCCCAGGTGGTACGGCTATGATCGGAGCTGGGTGGGGAAATTCGATCGGTACGCAGACTTACTGATTGCAATCAGTATCGAAAATCGATTATTGTAGAAAACGGATCATCCCCTGATGTCCTGCATCAAGTGCAATTGCCCGCCATCGATCCGCAAGCGTGCGTTGAGCAATTCAAGAAAAATCAATACGTTTTCGTACTCAATGCAACGGCGCATCTTTGTGCTGGAAAATTGGAAGGCGGATTTGACACTTGCCAAGTGAGTGTCGATTATCGAATTTCGCATTCTGATCAGTGTATTTGATCACTTGATCGGTGATCACAAGCAGCAGAGATAAGGGTGTACTGTAACCGCTCTTTCCCTCCGGCTAGCAGACAAGTCACACGACTAGGCGGAGTTTGTTGTGATCGGCTAGAAATGGGCCGACCCTTTTCTCTGATTGGCTAGAAACAAGCCAACCGACTGCGAGGCGTACTGTAACCGCTGACGTCATTTCAGGGCGATTCCGGTGGTCCGTTGATAGCAAAAGGCAAAGACGGATACGTTTTACAAGGTGTCGTCAGTTTTGGAGTTGGATGCGCTCGTCCAGATTGGCCAGGCGTCTACGCCAGAGTCCCATCATATATCGATTGGATAAATGATCAGATCAAAAATATGAGCACAGTTTATGCTTCGGGATGAATGCGATCCATAATACGTTGAAAATATATGACAAAATTATTTTGACACACTTGATCACAAGTGCAGTGATCACTGATCAGTGATCAGATATCTCAACGATCACATCATACCAAACACATATCGATGATCAATCAGTGTGAAATTCAATCGTATTATATTTGCATGGCTCCGACCCAAGTGAAATCATGTTAATACAAAAAATCAATACTAATCGATCAATGAAATCAATACTAAACCGATTCACTATGATGAGCAAAACTCGATTAAACCCCACACCAATCTCAAATGTTACACAAATGACAGGTCAGTCAAAAAAATCTACGCCTAATCAATCGAAAACTGCGAATTCAGAAAATTGGAAGTGAATCTGTTTCTAATCCATATCAATATCTGTAATAATTCGGTTTGAACGGCCCGGTTTTCACGAGCCCCATATAACGTGCTTGTTCATCGCTTAATTCGGTCAGATGAGCATCGAAATTGGGTAAATGCAAACTCGCCACGTATTCATCTAAAAAAATAGATTTTTCTGATCACTGATCGATTGATGCCATGATCAGGGCGTATGCTGATGTAGGCACTTCCCTGTGCTGTACTTTTTACAGCATGCGAATATGCCTACAGTATGCCGTGTGAAATATGAAAATCGACTTACCCATTTTCTTAGGCAGTAAATAGACGTCGTTTTTATAACGCCCAGATGGTGCATTGAATAATTCGATCAGTGCCAACGCTTGCGTAGTTGCCGTGATTGAGACGACGAAAGACGGAATGCTTGAACAACTCAAATTCACCAGCCGACCCTGAAAATGGAACCCTTGATCAATGATTTCCATACGAAATGATAAGATTTACCTCAGCCAATAGGACGATCCGTTTTCCATCAGGCCATATGATATGGTCCACTTGCCTGAAAATAGGATTACTGTAGATATCATCATGTGGACAGGGGTCGTGGACCTGCCAAGCAGAAAGCAAGTATGGGTCCCCATGAATCAACAGTGACCAGTGGTCAAGGTCAGTGACCACAGATCAGTGACCAGTGGTCACTGACACCCCATGAATCAAGTGGCCAGGGGTCGTGGACCCTGCCATTAGCAGGAACCGTCAGATATGGGTCCCCAAGAAACAACATTTATGACTAGTGGTCAAAGGCAGTGACCACATGCAGTGACCAGTGGTCACTGACACCCCACGAATCAATACTTACGATCTGATTCTTTCCCAAGTCAATTCGGGCGTTCTCAAACTGGTCACATCGATTTCCGTATTCGAATGTCCCATATTACAAACGATAGCGCCTGATTTCATTTTATCCATATGCTGACGAGTGACCACGTTCCGATTGCCCGTACACGTGACCACTAAATCCACATTGCGAACGATTTCCTCCAATCGAACCACGCGATATCCGTCCATGCACGCTTGCAATGCGCAAATCGGATCGATTTCGGTGATCAATACGATCGCGCCTAAGCCTTTCAACGCTTGAGTGACGCCTTTGCCGACCTGAAAATATGGGTCATGTGACCAAGACCACAGATGGTCTTGGACCAGGTCCTGGACCTCGGCTTACCTCACCATAACCACATACGACCACTTGTTTTCCTCCGAACATAACATCGGTTGTTCTTTTCAATGAATCGATGATCGATTCGCGACACGAATAAATATTGTCGAATTTCGTTTTCGTCACCGAATCGTTGATGTTCATGGCAGGCACTGTCAGCTTTCCGGTTTTCGATAATTGATACAGGCGATGCACACCGGTCACGCTTTCTTCCACGATACCTTTTATGGCACTGAACATGCCCGGATATTTCTTCAGCATCCGATTCGTGGCATCACCGCCGTCGTCCAGAATCTGAAAATGGGATTGTGTGATTAGTGGTCGATCAATGATCAGTAACCAGTGGTCACTGGATCAGCATCGTGAGATACACATGGATTATCCCGGGATAATCGTCGAGATCAGTTGTCTATCACTGGATCAGGATCATTGATCAGTGATCGATCAATGATCAGTAACCAGTGATCTGTGATCACTGGATATCAGGGGATCCATCACAGATAATATCTATCACTGGATCAGGATCATGGGGATAATCTCACGCCCAATGGGCAGCTTTAATCTACAGTAAGCCAGCATACCATATTCGGTTGCCACCCATCCGCATCGATACATCGATCGATACACCACCAAAAATCATCTTCCGTTTCCACTTTCCAAGCGAATATAGAGATATTGGATTCGGCCAACGCTGCCGCAACTTCGTTCTGAAAAAATACTGCATTTGCATTTGAATTATCATGAATTATTGAAAATGCATACTTGCGTAGAGTAAATATTGCATGCGCACCAACGTACGTGGGCTCCCAAATGGACCAATGTCTCGATCAGGACCTGAAAACGGGGTATTTTAGTGATCATAAAGCTTGATCACGATTACCAGGCGTATGCTGATTTCTCAGAAATCAGCAGAGCAAGAATTCAGCATTGCCAAGCAATGCATGCAAAAATTTGCGAAATCAGAAATCAGCCCTTTTCCAGCAGAGATAAGATTGCGCAATCTGCAAATTCTTGCAGAAACCACAGAATTTTGAAGCATGCATGTCAAAAATTGCGCAATTCGCAATGCTATTACCAAATCATTCACTCACCGCCGCTTGTGCAGTAATGTGCGTACATCCAACAATCCTGGCTCCTTCCAACGGTTTATCACCTTTTGTTCGTTGACGTAATGCCATGACGCCTGGCATTTCTGAAAAAAACCCAAGTATCGATCACTGCATTCCCCCGGAAAGGAATGCGATCATACCTTGTTCCGCGATTTGAATTTCTTTCCTCCCAAACGCGGCTTGCTGTATATTTCGGCAACAAAAATCCGTCCATCCTTTCGAATTGCTTTGCTTCCTGTCCCTTGGCGCCGTTTCGTCTTCCGATTCTGAACTGCCCGTATAGGAGGCTGGAAAAAAGATGGATTTTAGTCAATGCTCCTTTGGGAGTATTGCATAAAAATTGAATGCTATTGTACTGGGTCCAATTTGGCCTGGATTGGCCAAAAATCGAAGCTGATCATTCTTGATCATCAATCCTGATCACATTGATCAGTTCCTGATCATTCTAATGTGATGGGCCCAATGTGGCCTGGATTGGCCGAAAATCAAAAGTGATCACTCCTGATCATCATTCTTGATCACACTGATCAGTTCCTAATCAACCCTGATCATCCTGAAGTCCAAGGGTGATCAATACTGATCACATTTTTCAGTTCCTAATCAGCTATGAAGTCCAGTGCTAAATCACACGCATTGCATAAACACACAGCCAAATCAGCCTTAGTCCAATGTGATCAATCCCTGATCAACCTACAGCTGCAATAGGATCGTTCATCCAATCTTTCAGTACCAGTTGGTTCAGGCGGAGGTTGATCCTCTTTCAAAGTTCTCTGCTTCAATGCAGCTCTCAATCGTTGAGTGAATATTGTCAAATGAGCAACACGTTTCATACGATGCATAGGATTCGTACTAACATTCCCTGATGTCGAAGCCATTTTATGGAAGATGATATCGATTATCAATGATCAGATATCGATTATCAGTAATCAAGTGATAAAGCTAAATCAGTCCATAAATCCAGCAATATTTGCATAGTAAAATCCTCAGGAGCCTATCTGACGGCTCGAACTCCTATCACAAACACGTGAGAATATATTCTCGGCCTCGGAAGAAATGTATCACGCATGAAAGAGTAGGGATAAAAGATTCGTCAGAGGACAACCTACACGTCTGATGACTGACGAAAGTTTTTGCCTTCTCAGAAGCGATTCGAAAGCCACCCAATTTCGACTGCTGTAAGGCCGAAAATAGGCGCAGGAATGCGATAAGCTAGACGGAAGCAATTGGAAAATAAGCTAACCCTCCTAGAATTGCATTGAAACCATGGAATAGGAGACTCCCTTTTTATCCCCTACATCTAGACGAGGAATAAATGAAGCTAGACCTCCTTGTAAGGAAAGCCATGTAAATGGGAATGTCTTACAATGTAAACCGATACCAAATGGGGTTGCACCCAGAGTAATTCCTATTCAATATCCCCCCCCCAAATCCACCCACGCAATAACAGCAATGCTTCTTTCAAATTGGTAACCAAGGGACCGTTTCGGAATTAGAAACGAGCCTATAATTCGTCAACCTAGACCTTTACGGCTGGTAGGCTCGAAAAAGGCTTTAAATATGTAAGCACAGGCATTGATCCAAAGACTCTTCTAGACGAAAACGGAAAGAAGATAAAGCTTTGGGGGGATGCCGGTGTCAGTGGGGGATGGAAGGAAATGCATTCTTCACATGCTGCAGACAAGGGTTTTCCAGAGAAAGCTTGGTGGAAAAAACAGTGCCAAATGGAGGAAAATTTGAATTTTTCAGGACCTGAGATTTACAGTATGCCTGTCAAGAGGCCATGGCCAGGAACAAGCATGCTTCTCAAAATATCATGAAACTGTCCCAGACAATGCTATGGTGTAAAAACCATGATCCGAGGGGCCAATAAACGACCAGAACTTCCAAAAATCAGCATGTCCAGACAATCGCTATGGAACAAAAACCCCAATGCGAAAAATCAAACCTCAGCAATTTCGAATTGCCCAGACTTACATTCAGAAGTGAAACTAATCTGTTTCTTTTTAGCCAAAGATCGCCTCCTTTCAGCAATGCCTTGACCGACTTCATCCGGTTTGGGATGAACTTCGATCGTGAACGGTACATGGATAGCCGGTGCAGGCGTTGAAACCGGCGTTAAACCGCTGCTCAATTTCCTGAATACATGATGCTCCAATTGAATACTCGGCTTCCTGGCTTGCCTGCGATCTTTGTACGCGTCCGTATCGATTTCACGATTCGTCAGGACTTTGAATTGACCAGGAATATCGTGCGACATGATTTCAGCAGTACGGCCTTGATCCGAGCACTGGGATCACTTTTCTTAACTAGCCTCGCAAAGTAGGGCGCAGTCAACAATCCAATTCAAAGGTCCAAGAAAAACTTTCCCAATCCACTTATGCAATGTAAACCCGGGGCTTTCGAAAAGCGTCAATAAAAGCCAACGATACGGCGGCAATTGAATTTTTCAAACAAGACCTAAGACTGGGACTCCCTCGCAAGGACATCGACTTTAGTCCAAACTTTCGAAGTATCCAAATTCTACCTACTTAGGGCTCGTAAAAATCAGAGCCTTTTTAACGACTACTGTGCAAACAGCTTATAAGCTCTTCGCTTGGGAATGCACACGACAGGGCGGTGGGCAATGAAGCGAAATGGAGATTGCTAAATTGCTTCTCCGAGTGTGTCCCCACCCCTTCCTTCCTGTTGGGAGACGGTACGCGTAAAAAGGAATGAGTATTGGCATATTGGTCAGTCGATATTCCAACTTCCTAGTCAGTCTTGGATTTCGTGTGAAAACTACATTTCACACGTCCGGAAGCCATATTCCAATACCGTTCTTTGGAAAAAAAAATCGATTTCGAAACACTAATATTAGCTAGTCAATAAATGTAACCCAGGAAATGGCCTGAATCGATTTCCTTCTTTATACGCCTCACGTGATACGCCCTTATCCAAAAGCATTTAAAAATGCGGATTTTACGAGGTCGTGAAAAGTTTAGAGATAGCCGAAAATAAGCACCTACCCAACGAGCGAATACTAGCGTCCATATCAGTATCCAAATTACTTTTATCTACGCCGTTCTCGTGAGATAAACGATCGTCCAAATTACAACTATACCGTTTCCTAATACCCATACGAAACATGGGCGCGATCAATTTGTGATGATCGGCCGTTTTTTTGATCGATTCCTCTTTTGTTGGTGATACGGTATCCATTTGATCAGAAATAATCGATAAATATTGATGCCAGAAAAGTATAGATCAGGATGATCACGATTTCTGATGCCAAAACAGGCTTTCCAACACTGGATCCAGGGGAGAATTTCAACGTACAAATGGTCGTACAATAGTCAATGTTGAATCAGGGGCATTCGGGAAAATAGAACATGCGAAGGCGTATGAATGATGTCTTTTTCAATGAAAAGACGCTCAAGGTCGATCCAGATTCGCGATGACTGGATTTTCGAAACATCCAAACGAACCCCCCTACAAACACGCCATATGGAAAATTGCACCCAACAGATTCAGCTCAATTTATAACCGGAAAAGTGCACTTGGCAAATGTGCCATACACCTGCTGATTGGCCTGAAATCCAAGGTGCATGATTTTACGTCATCCGGGCTTCCGGATGGGGGAATATAATATGATGAGATATAAAAATGAGTAACATCCTATGAGGAAAGTAGAACAGAACACGTGCACAAGTTGAACCAATCGAATATCCTTGTATGGGCGGATTTGGGAATACGCATAGCCAAACATCAGATGAACGCCTTTGGGGGATAATAATGATGATGTCATTGAGATTAAAATTGAGGATTTATGAATAGGATGGTGTCTGGACAGGAAGGCGGGATACGCCTAATCATGGCTGCAGAAAAAGGTTGCTTTTCAGACGCAATGTGAAACATCACGGAAAATGCGATGCTTGGAAAATGCTTGCATTCTTAACATTTATCATGGCAATTTCATTTTCATCTTGATTAGGTATAATTTGCTGAGCAGCATTCTTGTGGTCACCTCTTGACCACTGTCCAAATTTGTGTGCTGTAAACTACAGCATGTATCCAAATGCATTATTTTCTACGTGCAAAAAGCAGGAGCATGTGATTTTAGCAATGCCAGAATCGGCGGACTCCAATCTCATCAGCTAAATGCCAGTCAATGTGACGACTGGCTTGTCAAAAGTTGATTGACAGCTTCGAATGCTGTGATCAATCTCAGATATTGATGCCTTGACAAACGCATGATTGCCAAAAATCTCACAGCTATCGCAGCAAAATCCAGCGTTTCTCGCATAGCTGCTAAAAAATGCACTTACACAAAGACGTTTGACTTTGTTTCAACATTAAATTTTTCATCATAATACTATCCAGCATGACGGATCGTTGCCTTTTCCGGCTTTTCCCATAAGTGAACGCATCGCTGCCTGATCTCTCCCTTTGCGCGGGTTGCGATTCGTGTTTTTTCGCCTTATTCGCCTTCCGATCGAATAGAACGTTAGCTACAGTAAGCCTCCTCAGCGAATTTGGTAATTGAAATCTCGTTTGTTGCTGTTTATTCGCGTTCGAGCTGAACGGTAATGGCGGGAAATAATCGGGTCTCCTATCGTCGTCGTCATCAATTTCACTATCCTCCGATTGCGCAATGCCGGCCACCCGAGGGGACGGTCGAGGGGAATCGGTGAATTTCGGCATAACCGATTTCAATTCCATTTCATCCGAACCGTTCATTACCAAGTCTTTATTCAAACTATCGTTTAATCGAAATTTGTCCATTCAAATTTTAGAACAAATTTAAATGTACGATTTGCCATCCGAAAATGGACTATGATCCGGTCTACGCGTTCGGGGTACAGGGGGTCGTTGAAATTGAGGTGGAAGCCGAGGAAGTTTTCCAATAGCCTAGTATTCGGAAACGGCTAGTAGACTGACTAGTATTGGAATTTCATTTCGGAAACTCTTCTTTCGTTGTTGCCTTCTTCCTAAATGACGTTGCTTCGGCCCTAACCTCCGGGGCGTGTTAGCATTGAAAAACAGTTGCGTTTGCCTCCCTGAGGCCATGCTTTGAAAACGCAATCCCGCATACAAAGGGATACCAAATGATGAAATTGAACCGCAAAACTAGGGGCGTATACTTACCAGTCGATGAATGGGAGGGGAAAAACCTTCACTCACGACTCCAGTCTCTATTGGGCAGATATTCTATGCATAAAGCTTATGCCGCTTCTTCTTCAACCGAGGAGGAAGACAAATTGACGTGTACTCGGCATGGGAATGGTCCGGAAATGGATTCACACGCGAAAGGAAAAAGCATTCGGTCCACATGGGATTTTAGCTCATTTTCCCATTTTGGGCCCATAAAATGAACGACCATATAAGCTCCATAAGGAATATGAACTATGCGTGCATGAGCATATAATCCGAAGGAAATTCGATACTAAAAATACATGTTGATACAAGGGGCTGGAAATGAGAAATCCATTTTACCCTTCAATTCCCATTGATGGTATGCAACTGATATGTTGCTTATTGATTATGCAAATTGCCTGGCATCAATTTTATATATGGAATATGTTTGATGAGGATTTTATATCCGGCATGAACATTTAGGGTATGTGAATGTACTAATATTTTGAAAAGATCGTATTGCAAGTTGGATAGGGTCCAAAAGTACTGGCTGGGTGCCAAGTTTACATAGCAAAAGTTGCATTGCATTTCAGCAAATGCTGGACTTTAGCAAAACAAATGCACAGTATTGGCCTTGCCAGAAAAATTCTTGCATCACACTTTGACAGTTCATGCTGAAATTCCAGTACCGAAAAATATGATTCCCATTGCATTTATACTCCACATGTTCCATCACCATTACATAATTACTCTTTGGATTGGCTTATATGATTTCCTTCTTGGATAAGCTTACCAAGGGCTAGTGATAATCAGTCACTATTCCTCATGGATTTTATTGTAAAAGTCTCATGGTCCAGGATTAGCAGCCAAACCTGAACTGTGCCATATTCATAAAAATTGCGCAATTTCAGCAATCGAATCTCTCAGCCCAAATCTGTCACGATCACGAATGCTTACCAGAAGCAGCACTACCCACTGATGATTTGGACCATGTTCTGGATCTATTGTAACGTCTCGATGATGGCCTTCTCACGTTGGCTGCCTGGAGAATATGCAAAAATTATGCAGTGCTAACTTTGTGATTTTTGTATGTGCATAAAAATGAGATTTGGACCATATGATTTCACATGAGTTGCCTGGCATTTTGCAGAGGAGGGGATTACTGTAATTACAATCGATTCTGATTGGTTAAAATCAGCATGGCAAACTCCTGCGCATAGTAAAGGGAGCAATAAAGTGATAAATTTAAAAATCAGCATAGCAAACTTTGGTGATCCATCGGGGCATTTTCTGTGCTGTGATGGGTGGATATGTAAGATAATCGATTGGGGACTGATCAGCATGATCAGTCGTATGAAAACAGTGATCAGTGCATTGTGCAAGATCAATCACAAAATGACCATGCATTTCAAATCAATGCTATCAGAAATCTGGCTTGCAAATTTATCAGCGCATAAATGCACCTTTGAAGTTGCACTAGCTAAACGTGATTTCGTAGATCGACGTCGATTCTTCTCAACCACCATAGGTTGTCCAATGGGGGCCGGTTTAAAATCCTCAGTAAATACATCATCCGCATCATTATTCGCCTGATTCTGGAGCGGTGGTCCTTTCACCGACTTCAAAGGTGAATTCTGATCACATTTTGATTCGGACGACGAATTCATTTCATCGTCAATAAAAAAACGAACACCTGCTGAATCAGTTCTCTGCAGAGCCATGTGATTTTCACACGTACTAGTCTTTTAGAATGGCCGAATTAAAATCCGTACATGGGGAAAACCCAGGGGCTATTGCATAATGCAATTTCCAGAACAAAGCTAAGCTTTTCTATGCAAGCCCAGCTTCCTGGCGGCTATACTTGAATAATGAAAGGATGAGAAATTTTCTATGCAAACCCGTAGTCGAGAATCAAGGCCAATCAATATGCTGATTTATCCTGGGCTGATGGTAATATTACGTTTTTCGAACTAGACTCGAGAAAAGCCTGCTTTCTGTTAGCTTCAACGTGAAAGATCAACATGCATTCTGGGGAAAAATCAGAAAAAGGAAAGCTGTGTAAATTCTTGCCTACGAGCAGAAAAAGCCATGTTTTTATATTGTGATTCAGGGGCATCTAATGTAAACGAATATTCCAATAAAATTGCGCAATTTGCAGCCATCTGCTCACCCCATTCACTCTTTCGACAATAGGCTGCACTGGATTCCTGATCTCTTGCCTGGCTCTAGGCGAAAATGGAGCTTCATCTTCTGATAAGCTATCGATGAATTTCAATTTATCACTTGGCCAATTGACGGATAATTTCATTCCGGGCACCTTGGTGTGGAAATTCACATGGACATTCTAGCTAAATAATGAACTCAGTTTTCGTGAGGGCTAAAAGTTCGTATCAAAAAAGATGTCAGGTACTAGTTTCTTCACTCTCTTACTCTCTCGAGGGCTAGCTTTTGCTACCATGGATACAAAAGAGCCTTGACCAATTTTCGTAAGAACAAGCCCACTCGATGAAGTGAAAAGCCTAACATACATTGCCTTAGTTCATGAACTGGAACGAGAAAAAGGTTTGAATACAAAAAAGGTTTCTTATTGAGAATATTTTTACACATTTTTCAAGTTTGCCAATTAGTTTTTCATTGCTATTCAATTGAATGCTTCTTTGACAAAAGATGTACATTTTTTCTAATACAAGGCATATCCAGTCTGATTTATTCTCGAAATTTTAAATCTGATAAATTGTTCGAAAAATCAATAATTCGATATTTAGACCCTTTCATGGGGCTATTAATCAATCGATAAATCTGATGCAAACACATTTCCATGATCTATCGATCATGGTCTCTATCCAATGATCGCATCGGAATCGATCTGCAATCAATATTTCGGAAATCGATACTTTTGATCAACTTTATGATTATCGATTACACAGCAAACTAAATGCGATTTTTGGAATAAGCGAAGCATGTTGATCAGGAAATCACCTTTACACATTCAGTTTTCCTTGAAAGAAGGTCTTTTGAGAAGGTTTGAAATTCTTGGATCGCTTTTTCCAAGCCATGTGCTGAAGGATTGCAGATTCAAACGGCCACGAATATGCTATAAGCAGTCATCTCGTCTGCTAGACCCGCCAATTTTCGGCTGAGGTCGAAAAACTGGAAATTCCAGATCGATCATTTTCATCTGATCCCCAAATCGATTCCAATCAAATTCCCCGTGTCCGTATAATTTATCCTGATCACCGTTCATCGATGGCCGCAGGTTGGAAACAAGCATCATTTGGAATACCGGCGGGGGAAGAATCGGATGATGAAATTTTCGATACAAATTCGCATCACGAGAAAGAAGAAGAACCCGATATTAATTGGGATATTGAGAAAGTGAACGAAAAAGATCGAGACAAAAAGCAGGAAAACACCGGTCTCAAACGTCCGTTCACTAAACCGACGACTAATTTCGGCGAAATTGAGATGAAGCAAAAATGTCGCATGAATTCTGGACCGAATTTCTTGTAAGGCTGAAAACATACTTCAGCTTTTTTGCGCTTGGCTTGGCTTGATTTTGCTGGCTGCGAATTAAAGTGCTCCCAAAAAATTCACAACCAGGCCCAAAACAAAAGCGAATGGCAAAATGCCCAAATAC
>JAQIWJ010001185.1:0-12757 GCA_034695185.1 Discolaimus major
GGGAGGCAAATGTAGCCCAAATAAATATCATTTTCGTGCTCAGCGTGAAAATCTCTTTCAAATAAGGTATGTCTTATTATGATTGCAAAATAACACTTGGGGAGCTTCCCTTGTCAGCCATGAATGAATGCACTTTTTAGCTGAACATCAACAAAGTAGAATAATTTGGGTCGTAAATGGCCATCCTGAAAGCCACAAGGATCTAATCACATGCTAATATGACAGCCAAATAATGTGGAAATATATTTAGTAAACCAAATGACCCTCCTTCATTTCTGTATCTGGTACTACTGTATGTGACACCATCCAACAATCAGCAAGCAGTTTTTATTTCTCTTCACCACCGGTTACAAATCATTCAAGCAGAACCATGATACTGGATCCTCTGAAAACTTTGTTTTAGTCTGGCAGAACAATTCTTTCTTCTCGATGGTATATTGCGCAGCGTATGATACTGACGTGAGATTCTTTGATAGGGATAGTGCAAGCAAAGATACAAGTACCACTTTTTGGCATATTTTTTATATCTCATAACTGCATTGCTAATCTGGCACTGGCCTATGACAAATACCAAACATCCACAATGGTGAATTTGCATGCCTGTCTAGACCAAGGTTAATTATGCTCAGTTCTGCTCACCTATGCTCATGACCCATTTACACAGGTGAATTTACCGACTTTTTTTGAAGTAGGAGCCTTACACGCCCCCCTTTGCCGTTCTTTCGAGGTGCAGCTTTTATTCGAGAAAATATGGTAATCTAATTGATTAATGGTTATCCTAATCAAATGACCTTATCAAGTACCAGTAACCATAATTCACCATCAGCACATTTTCCTTCAACCATGCTACCAGACTGGCTTTGGTAAATGTAAATTTATCAAGTAAAGGTTACCTTTTCTATTAAGTCAATTCACCTACTCATTTATTCCATTTATATGGCTTCAATCGATTGATAGTGCTTTATCAGCATAAATAGGCTGAAAGATCAAAATTATGACATGTTGCACTAATGATCACATTTCCCCATGCATTGACAACTATCCAATTCGCAGAGGGAGATGGAAATCGATTTCCTACATTTCGTATTCAATTATTACCCGAGTAAAAACACAGAGCCCCTGAAGAATTCCTTGGATATTCTCATGTGCCCTTTGCTCACAATCTCAACTCGTGCGCAAATGTGAATTCGAACATGACTGGCAATGACAGTATATTGAGACTAGTCTTCGCCGAGGGCCTTCCAAAACAATGCTTATCACCGGCATCTTTATTCCAATGCGAAGATTGGAGGCTCCAATTATCAGCTTATTACGTCGAATTGTTATGGGCTGATAAGCCATTCACAATTACAGTACTACCGACCGCATCTCACGTATGGAATGGGTTGGAAAGGGGCGAATTTGATGTGTACTTACTCGGAAATCCATTAGACGAGAAATTGATCAATCGATTGTACGCAACGTCGATGCTTTATCGAAGTGTGGACGTTATGTTCACGAAATTACCTACTTTATCGGTATTGAGCGAGAATCCGATCCGATTTTGGACATCTTGCTTTTCGAGATCAGTTTGGATATGCATATTCGCCATACTCGTATTGATGTGCTTGACTTATTTGGTACTGGGCAGCTGGACAGCTGGTAATGTCCGAAATCTCACCAACGTGTTCCGACCACAAACACCTACACAAAATGAGCGATTGAGAAAAAGCCAGTTCGATTATATGGTACCGAGGAGATGTTTGGAAACGTGTTTCCTCATATTCGCATTATTCTTCGCCATTTACGATTCCAACGTGAAAGCCATGGTTTATACGTCGAATGTGAATCAGCCTTTTAAAAATATCAGAGACCTGGCTGATCAAATTCGATCGGGTCGAAGATCGATGATCCTTGAACGTCCAGGCACTGATCGATGGCGTAAATTGACTGATATGAACGAGACTACCGCAGAGAGTATAACATATTTGAGGAATGCGGTCACAGAATTCAATGCATTGACATTTGAACCGGATATTAGTAAATTATGCCAACGCCTGGGCAACGACTCTAGCCTCGTTTATTTTGGCAGTGAGAAAATCACTGAAAGCTCATGCCCTGATCAGTGTTTTTGGAAATACGAATTGCCAGAGGAATTGGCTAAACCGGTGTATTTTGTCATTTCGAAGAAAACAATTCAAAGTGGCAAATTGAGGGAGCAAAATGTGAACATGTATTTACATGCTTTGCATAATTATGGGACGATTATTGCCAATAGAAATCGAAATAAACGAAACTGCAATGATAACGATATCAATGCGACGTACATCAAAATGGATTCACTATATGTGATTTTATATTTGAACGCAATTTTATGGGGCTTGGCCACTCTGATTTTGGTAGCCGAATTGGCATACTGTAGGTGGAGACAGCCAAATGCTATTGGACACGTAAATTTGAATGCTTAATTTTTAGAATTATATCTAGAACATGCTAATGAAGAAGAATCACCAATCAGATTCTTCGAAATCACATTATTAATATTTATGGCCAATTAAGCATACAAGAATGACCGTAAAAATTATCCATAATATTCATGCATCTTCAGCATCACTATCTTCTTGCTCTGCATCAAGCTAAAAAAATTTAAACTTTCGAAATTTGTATATTACAACAGAAATATTGCTTACTGAATTTAGTTCTTCATTCTTGAAAGCCAAAGGGAGGAAAATATGTCGAAATACAGCGATTATTGTAACGACGAATGGAAAGACCACGGATATTTGAGGCACAACTTCCACAGCGAATAAAGCAGCGAAGCACATGATTTGTACGGCAGTATAAAAATGCATGCGCCACATTGGAACCTGAAAAAAATGCGTGAACTGTTTTGCATTGCAGTATGCCAGTGATTTGGGTTGGATGCTGACCACTGGTCATGCAGGATTTGTATGGCAATTCTATTACAGTATGCCAGTGTGTGCTGAACTTTCTGGCCATCGTGTTACAGTATGCCAGCGTGTGTGCGCGAATTACAGTATGCCAGCATTGTGCCGAACTTTCTGACCACTGGTCACACAATCTGGACTTCTTGACCAGCCGGATCAACATTGAATCCGTTGTCCAACTCCTGCAGCACTCACCTGTTGACTGTACTTAGCATCTGGATAATATTTCCGAGGTACAATATACAGAATAACTCGACGCACGAATTGCAATTCACACAAGCTTCTCACGCCCAAATATACAAATACACCCATCAATACGGCTACTGGAATTCGGATCAGTGCTCGGCCGAGGAATGCGCATGCTCCTGCAATCCACATGTTATCAAGATCTGATCAATACTATCTAAAGAGGCTTTACCCAGGATCAGTGCCACAGCCACCGAGGTCAATCTCTGTTCAACTACATAATCGATTTTCGCATCTTCCCCTGGCGGCGCACGTTGACGTACGGTCAATGTCCCCAAATGAGCTCTACTTTGGACCGGTCCAGCTCCCAACCACGGCAAACCCATCAAGCCGCATATGAACATTAGGAGTCCGGATAGGAGTAGATCCGAATGAAAACCGGATCCTTTACGTAATCCGCGTTCTTTCCTATGAAAGCTGAATCTAAAATTACACCGGATATTGCGCAATGATGTCAGAGAGTCTGTGCGATGCGTACTCGGCTAATTCCAATTCAACGAATAGTAAAATACTGACAAGGAATGCAGGTGCGATCGATGCGAATATGGCCCACATTGGTAATTCCACGAACATGCCCAACGGATTCACGAACCAACCGCGTCTGCTTGGTTCGGTCGGTGCGAAATCGTCGGCCATATTTACACGCTGCAAATTTTGAAAATCCTGCTGATACATTTGGAATGTGATGGTTTGGAAAATCTTACGTGGATATGTGTGGATTGAAACAGCAAATCAGCAGCCAACGATACCATGGGTAATGCGATCGGGACACTGAAGTTGCCGATCATTTCTCTGAACTAAAATTCAAAAATTTCAACGCACTTGAATATTTGAAAACATGCAATGCGTACTGTGCGACCGAAATAGAATGTCCTTTTCAGACTGTCCAGATATGATGCCAAGAAGAAGGTGGCCATCATCAGGATCAATGTTAGCAATGCGCTGTTTGGTTGACCCAAAATATCGCCATGATCGTAATGGAATTCTAAAAAAAACCGCAGGTTTCACCATAGAAAATTCAAACCAAATCATTACCTTCTTCGGGAATAGGCGAGAATTCGTAGGCGTTTTGTTTTATGATCACTACATCATGACCGTGCGATTTATTTCCGAGTAAAATATTTGCTGCAGCACTGCCAGCATCGAACATTGCAGCCACCAAACCACCGCCCAATCTGGACGGAACGTTCCGACCTTTTGGTAAACTCGTATTCAACACTTCGCAATATCCAACTAAATCTCGCAATGGATGGACTTCGAAAGTCTAAACATTTTGATACTGAATTTTCGAGTATTCATTCGAAATGCATACCTCGAATAAGAATAATAAGCTCTCGTAAATGAATACAACTGAGATCAATGCGTCGAAGACCTCTTCCGTGAATCGAGTCACGTATCGAATCAGGAATGGTGTTTCTAGCATGACCATAAATATGGTCAGCAACAGGACCCAGGCTCCTGTCCATACACGGATCACAAGATATTCCAGGCCGTGAGCATCGCAGAACTGAAAAATGAATCAAAGTTGCAAGATTGCTTGCAAGAATTGTATGCAGTGATCAGCATAAGCTGGTGCAGGCCTTTCAGGCGCATAGAAATTGCTTGAGCAGTCATCACTCGCAGCATATCTATGTAAGGTATACGGTTATCACCTACAGTATACCTGTATACTTTTGTGCTGTATTGTTATCAATTGCCTGAATCTACAAACCCAGATTGCATATGCCAATTATGATGCATTCCATACTAATTGCTACACTCAAAAAATGCCATGATTCCAAACTGACCTTGTATAAGCTCCCTTCAAACATGACGAAGGCCGCAGTTGTTGTTTGTATAATCAACGGTTGTCCAGCGAAGAAACCCCATAAAACTCCGCAAACGCATTGCGCAACCAACACTTCGCTCAGACCCATCCAACGTTTAGTTTTTGTGCCTAAATATTTCAATTTTTTTTATCAGTCATGAAATTCAACATGATCGCATACCAAGCACTTCTCCCAACGCGATACACGATGCGAACGTATTGAAAAATGTCAATATAGTGGCTACTACGCATTTCATTCGAAATGCATCCGTCAAATCGGAGGCGTAATCTTTGTATCTGTGTCGAATATCGTTGGCGAAACCGTGGAACAGTTTTCCTGTTCTCCTCAATGGATCGTACGGGTCTTTCGCTTTTGGTTCTGGGCCTAAATGAGCGCATTCTTAAGATTGCGCAATTTTTGCACGAACTTACTTACATGTGATTGCTGCAGCGGAATACAACAGTGAATTCTCGCTTTCAGTCGACATGCGTCGCCCATCGGTCGTCCATCCGACGAATGCATTGCTTAGCATACGTTTGATTTTATTCAATTTCAGCGATGTCCAGTAATGAGCTGGTTCGGGCGGGATCACAACGGAATTGCTCAAGAATCGATCGACAGCTATGCGAAATTGTTCGCAATTCGCTGCCTTATTTGCGATATTGATAAAAATCTGAAACCCGGTTTGAATTCATGAGGATATTGAAAGGTTTTGAAGCTGACCTGATTTGAGAATGCCACAACACAACACCGACCCAATTCCAAATAATCGATTCTCCACGTGGGTGGTCCGAATATGAATACCAGAAATTTAGTCGAATGCTTGGCTTCTGGATCATCGTCCATATTTGCATTTGCGTCTGATAATCTCGTAAAAATCATTTGAGGTTTCTGGCAGGTACCTAAGGCACCGACACAAATCTGAAATCGATATTTTCAGCCATCAGTGATCAGGGAATGGATCTGCATACTTGAACGGTCCTACAATTTTCTAATCCGCATTTCGTGCCAGCTTTCTCGTCGGCCTCTTTCGCATTGTACTGCATGCGCCATGGACACATACTGGACCAGAAGCGTTTGAATTTCGCGCGCATATGTTCCACGTTAGCCGATGCTTGTCTTTTTCGAGTGACCATCGATTTGACAACTCGACGCGATGTTTGGAGATCATTCGTGTCCACTATGCTAATCTCGCATTTCTTACATTTCCTCAACGTATTGCTGGATGGTTGGCTGAAATGATTACTATGCGGTCACAACGCATACATGTGTCCAATGCATGGTGTCAAAAATGCACCTTTTGAAAAACAGTCGTGAAAAAAATGCGCATGCTTTTTCCATGTATGGCCATTGAATAAATACGTCACTTCACGTTGAGAGAAGGATTATTTCTCACGAATCAAACATAGCTCAAAATAGGATTTCACAAATACAAATGCCCCTTTTTCATATGGTCAATATAGAATGTAATTGTACACAATTTCTATTAGGAGAAGATGTATGAAAATAGTTTTTATGGCTACTTTTGGAGCCCATGTACATGCGAAAATCTTTGTTTACTTTTTTTGACAAATTTAGAAATTTCGCATACTTTTCATCTCGAAATCTCAAGAACCGATTTGGTTGGAAAAGCGTACGAATATGCTCGATTGGCATGCCCATTCTTTCGGACAATGATTCTTCCAATGCATCCGCCACCAATTGACCACTGGTATTTGCACTGATATCGAATAATATGGATGCTGAAAAAATCATGAATTGCATTGATGCAAGCAGTGTAGTGCTTTTGCAGCACTGCCAGCCACATTGCGCAATCTGAATCAAATATTTCAAACCGACTACCTTTCGCGAAACATTGCTTGAAATGAATCAACGATTGCAAACGCAAGCAACTGTTGAACGTGGATAATCTATTCGCATACGAATTAGTGTCTTGTCTCCATTTTGCATCGATATCGCATTTGACCCAAAAAGCGGAATCCAGCAGAATATTCTCATTTCCATTCACATCTTCGGATTGCGCAATGCGCTTGACTAATCGGAGTTCATAAAGTTCAATGTTCATTTTGCCTGAAAATTGTGGTTTTGGAGAAGGATCATGGCCAATTTATGGCAATGGCATGCCGTGATGCAGTGTCTTTTGAAAAATGAAACATTGCCCAGACTTACAATAGTTCAAAATTATTAGACGTCAAAATTATAAAATATCAATCAAGATGACCAACAGCAGACCACGCTACACGATTGCGAATTAACCCAATGGCCTGGAATATCCAACTTCCACATGATCATGGATTCCAGAATCACGATTCATCCCAATGACCCTCACTTCAGACTCATTAATTGAGGTCTGCTTTTCAGGAGGTATCCTGTGTGAAGAAATGCTAAGCGTCACCTACAATTGTTCACCCGGTCAAATGCTAGCCAGTGCCCGCGTCTCTTGGTCAATGATATTGAAGAGGATGGTCCAATATGGCCTATTACGTCTTCTCCTCACACAGCATCCAAGGTTTTATTACTGTTTGAAGCAAATGATGATGTCCATCCCGATGGGTTCGAAAAATGACCAATGGATGCGGCTAGGGGGATGATGATGGAGCAAAGCCGATGTGGTATGGTGTGGCCCGTGTGAACACGTTTTCCACTCGAAAATGCCTTTGCTTTTGGAGTGCCTACGTCAAACATTGACACAAACAGCAAAATGGACGCCCTGGTACTGTCATGCCCATTCGGACAGTGGGTAAAGATGGACGAAAACGGCAGCTGTCAGCAATGAAATTCCATTTCAATGCAACGTAATGATGAGGAATAAAAACGAAATCCCCCATGCATGTTCATGTTGAATTTTTGGAATACCATACACAAAAGGTAGTGGACGGTGCGCTTTGTAGACCGTTTTAGGATCTAGCCCGCATTTGCCCAACATGTGCTCACATTTGAGCCTGGGTTTTTGTATTCGAAATACCGCCTTCTCTTTTGTACTAATACGCACGCCTTTTTCAGCTGTATGTACATAATATTGAATGTATCGTCTCCTTCTCTGTTCAGGTGCCAATGCATGACTGTGTTTTCAAATACACAATTTTATGGAAAAAAAAGCCCGCCCATTTGTTTGTGGATAAAGCAATGGACCTGTACAAGTTTACGTATTTTTGTCTTTTATGTCAATATAAATGATGAAGGAAAAATGTCGTGCATAGGATACTTGAGAAATTTTCTTTTAATCCGTTTTTGAGGAGAAGTTGACAAAATTTCAACGTGCACTGTTTCCTCTTCACGCCACGTTTTCCAAGTGCTTCCTGCCTGGGTCGTGATTTCCCACACATTTTGCCCAAAGGGTCGAGCATATGGCGGATTGTTTGTGCGACAAAAAAACGGATTGGTAAACTCGAGAATTTAGAACAATTGCGAGCATGGCATGCAAAAAATATCTGGCATATTGTCAGACAGACTGCTTGCTAGGTCATAGTCAGATGAACAAAAGGTAAAAGCATGTTCCTTGAATTATTTTTGACCTATAATCCCCAGTAAAGGTCGACTTGCAAAATTTCAAGAAATGCTGATTAGCATTCAAATAATTCAAATAGTTGATAACGCTATTGCATTTTGTGATTTTTTGTAAATCAACACCTGGCCAACTTCTGTAGTCGACTAATACAAAAAACAGTGCAAAATGATCAATCTCTTTTTATGGCTTTGCAAAGCCTATTGGAAGCTAGATTAACGAGTATCTCTAGGCTAGCTAATAAGCTAAATTGCAAACATCACCGCTTCCCACGAGATACTGCGTTTTTGTTAGAGAATGCCATTAAGAAACGCCGCGTGGAAGTCAATATCCTACGGAGATGTTTTTTTCGCCTTCGATCGTTCCATCCATCACGTCCTCGGTGAATCGTTAGGCCGACATTTACATTTGATACAATCCTCGGTTCCTGGGTGGCAAATGTCGAAATGACGGTGCAATGGAATGCGGGTGCAGTCGTGCTGAGGGAATTGAAAGAGGTAATTTTAGCATCATCATTAAAAGATACGATCGTGTGTGATTAAGTTTTTATGCAGCAATCAGCTAATGGCCTGGTGGAAATCGAGAATCTGATCACAAAAATCAATGCTTTGAATGAACCGAAACAGATCAGGCACAATCGATCGGATCATGAAGCTTATGTGGAACAACTCGAACGATCGTGCATGCCTGATTTGATGCAGCAGATTATTGATGCAATCGATGTAAGTCAATTTATTGATTGATCAGTCACACACAGCAAACATAAATCACAAGAACATTGCATAATCATGATTAGGTGGATCAAGGAATAAAAACTGACCATTTGCAGATCACATTCAACCAATTCGAAACCACATTCACGTGGATAAATACAGAAACATCCTTAGTAAATGGCGGATTCCAAGTCCATTGTACAGAGACGAAGTATTATTTATGCATGGTCGAAAATGAAGATGCTGCCGTTTTGCCTTTTCTAAGGAAACAGTAAGGTCATCCTTTTATCGATTGCATTCCTAGGAACTATCCACATCTCTTAGCTATTTTCGTTTAATGGACATGGCCTTTGCTCTGCAAACTTGCATCGATCAATATTTATCGATTATTGATCAAGTGCTGATCAAATATGGCCGATATGATCACTTCAAGTTGAAATGTCAGAACTTGAAGAAAAGGTGCCAGAAATTCAAGGATGACATCAAACAGTATATCGAGAAAATGGAAAAGAGGTATGATTGCGCAATCAGCTTTAAAATCGCCAATTTAAAATGCCTGCGATTTTTCTGCAGGGGCCTGGATGGATTCGAAAAGCCATTGGATCAAGTTAGGCGTGAACATGAAGAATACCAGGCAAAGATAAAAGAACGTGAGAAGAATGCTAGCATGAATCAGCAAACTTCGAAGCAGAGAAAGAAGTCGAAAAATGCGAAGGAGGATGATGGTGATTCTTCGAGCAAAGCCTACTATCTAAATTTTTGCACCAAACTTTGCCTGAAGGGTAGGAAAAAGGTTGCTGAGCAGAATTTGGCATTATTTGAAAACAGCATGGAATAATAATTATTATTAAAGGATCATGAGACTTGTCCGTGTTCAAAAATCATTTCAATCACCAGGTTATCCTTGTTAAAAAAACGCCTGCTTTCGTGCTCCAATGCACATAAAATTTATATTACATGGAATGAGCCAATATATCAGCTTTACGTTCTCATTAGCTGACCCGTTTCTCAGTGGGGAGAACGCCTAGAAAGAAAGGAATCTATTTTCATTGCCATGGCAAACCCATTAGGAGTCGATTTAATGAGTCGCCCCGGGCTGGCTAATGAGCTTAATCATAGGGCGTCGTTCTCTTTAGAGAAAGCTGCAGCTTAGAGGATGTAAAGAGTCGAAGTCAAATATCCTGTATATAAGCCCTTTTTGCGATTTCAATCATTCTATAAAAGTCGGTTAGTTTCGCCATTTCCTTTGCATCTTGCCTCGATTCTATCCGATTACCTTGCATATGAGTATCGTGGTAGTAAAGGAATGGCTTTAAATCCTTGCGAAAGCGTGGCAGTTTTGAATGGATTGCAAAAGGTAAAGGCGCCTGAATGCAGAAGGGTCGTACTATGACATAAATTTTCAAATAGCAATCGGATAATGGCATTTTGGAAATCGAAAACCTCATGAGGAGCATCGCGACATTGGAGACACAAAATGAACCCAAAGTCCAGAATGATCATGGCGTTTATGTGGATCAGCTGGAGCGATCGTGCATGCCTGATTTACTACAGCAAATCGTTGATATGATTGTGGTAATTGAGCATAAGAAAATGCGAAATCATGAGCCGCAAGCAGAGGCCGTATTTTCAGGCTACTCTTTGCCAATTCGAGACCACCTGTACGTGGCTGAATACTGAAAGGCATAATCTAAAAGAAGGTATCAGATTATACGAAGGGGATAACAATGTATTGCGCAATTACGAGTGCGATAATTCTGAATCGATATTCAAGCCTTTTATGAGGAAACAGTAAGAGATTCCTCAATAAGGTTCAGGAATCGATTGGTTATTTCAGATTTCTCATTGTACATGACGTCGCAAAAGCCTTTGAAATTTGCATCAATCGATATCTGATGATCATCGATGACGTCGCCATCAAATATAAGCAACATGAACATTTCCACGTGAAATGTCGAAAATTGAAAATTCGATGCCAGGCATACATGGAAAACGTAAAAGACTGTTTTGCATTTCTGGAGAAAAAGTATGCAATTGCGCAATTTATTCTATTAGCATACACATGTCATTTTTATGTCAGCAAACGCCCAGCTGCATTTGACAAATCTATAGAGGAAGCTAGACGTGATCAGGAAGCATACGAAATACAAGAACAGAAAGAGATCGAAGAAGCTATGAAGAAACAAGCCGCAGCTGATTTGAAGAAGTTGGAAAAGGCAGAAGAAAATGAACCTTCGTTGAAATGGAATTTGAGTTTTTGTAGTAGATTTCTATGCTTGACGACAAGCAGAAAGCAGCCAGATGAGCGTGAGTTTGATATGTTGGATAGTATTGGGCAGTCAAATTGAATGCATTATGGATGTGGGATAATTGTGCTGTTTATGCATATAGTGGGTGGTTGATGCCACTGTCTGCAACTTGCGAGCTATCATTGCATGAAAAAACTCAAATTCCACAGTCAATTCGATGATCACCCATGACCAAGATCAATGGCAAAATCATGGAAGATATATGTAATTGTTTGGTCCACCATTGGCTGCCCATTGGAGAGACAGCTAGCATTTGGCCAAACCCAAAATTGAACCCTTGTATCTGACGTCAAGCTGAGAAGTCTAATCACTAGCTTCTACCTTGGTAGCTTGATCTATGATAAAAATCATGCAGATAAAATGTAACAATCTTGGCATTTATCTAAACGATTGTGGCAAAACCAAACGTTCAGCTGCCTGGAAATGAACTGATGACGGAAAGCATAAAAGAAAATCGATTTCTTCCTTTGTCCTCATTGACTGTGCTTTATGATGAACCATTGTATCAAAGCCAATTGATAGGTATACATCGTTTTGGTGACATTGTCTTCAGTTGTCACGAAATGCCTTTTCGATTGCGCAATTTATGTATTTCGTTCATATATGCCTTTTTTATGCAATAGTCTTTTGACTAGGCTAGTCGAATTCTCTCCGCACCCTTTTTTGTGTAGGATTATTCTTCTCTACTTCCTGTGTACTTCCTGTTTCCGTCGGACTTCCTGTTTTCGTTCAGATCCGGTTTAGGACTTGGCCTCGTGTGCTAGCTTTCTCCCAACGTAGTTTATTTGAAAGCGTACATATTTACTGTGTATTCTTTTGACGGCCGATTAATCCTATTGATTAATTTGCGCGTATATTTGGTCCTGATTATCGATTATTGATTGGATTAGCGTGTTTATTTGAAATATAAGAGCATTTGCGGAGCCGAGTGTCCTATTTGACATCTTTGCATCCGCTTCGGCTAATTCAACGTTCGAAACGTCTTCGAATCCACTGAATTAGAGCAATCCGATCACTAGCATCCGGGCATCGATTTGGTTGATCTCTCCCCGATCAGTGGAAGTGGATTTCTGAGTCCACAAACGAACTACTGTCCCTCAATTTCTCGGACCAAAACAACGGGTCAATTATTTTTGTGCCTCTCCACGCTGAGTAGCAACAAAAATTGGTGGCATGATTTGATTTGATTTGATTTATTTTATCCAAATGCCAAACACAGTAAAGTGCACTAGGGAGCATTGGAACACGA
>JAQIWJ010001186.1:0-12745 GCA_034695185.1 Discolaimus major
CAAGAAAGCGCATTGAGTTATCTCATGCATCATACGCACGATACGTATCAATTGATGGAAGATAGAAAAGTGAGGGGGTTTTGGGTTACTGTAACCGCTCCACTACCTTGGCTTTCATTGCATCCGCCAGGAGGCGGAGCTCCGCCTTGTCCTGGCTTACTGTAGCCGCTCCTATGCCTCGGCTTTCATTGCATCCGCCAGGAGGCGGCCTCTGGCTTACTGTAACCGCTCCATCGTTTCAGTTCGTCTACGATTTAATGGTGATCGGTAAAAGTCACAATAATCGTGCCCTGGAAGAATTCATCATATTATCCCCGGCCCCGATCGATACGGCTGTGAAAATGAGTTCGTTATACAATTTAATGGCCTCGAAAGAGAAAGAACGAGCGCGCGAATTGAATAACGCGGCGTCGTTTTGTCAAGCCACCGCGTTCGAATTACTCTCGATTATTTCGGGCGAATATAAACCGGCCGTCTTATTGAAAGCGCGCGACATGCGTCAACGCCCGTTCATCGACGTATTGATCGAGAACGATCAAAAAGAGGTCGTCTCGCATCCGGCCGTCCAAAGTTATCTAACGGAAGTTTGGAGCGGCGGTATAGAATGGGGATTAGGCAAATTCGCCATCTTCTTCTTCATCGTACTCCTTTGCCCGCCCGCCTGGATATTCTTCTCTTTACCACTCTCGTTTCGAGTCAGCGAAGCGCCCAGCATAAAATTCATATGCCATTTAGTATCGCATATATATTTCACCATTATTCTAATCGCCGAAACCTTGTGTATGATCCAAAAGATATACGAGGTGAAAAACTGGTGGCCCACGTGGTTGGAGTGGATTTTACTCTTATGGCTTAGCGGATTATTAGTAGACGAATTGAATGCGGCCGGCGGTCGATCCGGAATCGGATTCATACGAATAATCGTCGTTTTCTTAAGCGCAATGGCGGTTTTATTACATATTTTCGCCTTCGTATATCCGGAATTTTGCATGACATTCAAGGAGGATAGTCCGGATGATCAAACGAAAACTATGCAAACATTGTTGTATATGAAAAATCAATTATTCGCCTTCTCCTTACTCCTAAGTTTCATAAGGTATTTGGAATTTCTCACCGTACATCACCTGTTCGGACCGTGGGCGATAATTATTCGCGATCTCATGTACGATATGGCGCGATTCCTGGTCATTCTATTCTTATTCATGGCCGGATTCACCTTACACGTCACGTCCATTTTTCAACCGGCCTTCAAAAAAGTACCCGACGATAATGAGGACGATCAAGAATTGATGAAATTAATGTCGCCCGTTCAAACGGTGGAGATGCTTTTCTTCGCTTTATTCGGTACGCGAAATTGCGCAATTTTCGAATGCTCTTCGTTGAACAATGATCCTCGGTTCTATGTTTCATAAGATTGGGCCAATCAGTGCATGAGATTGCGCAATGTTCCATTGCCCAAGATTCCACAATTTAGCATTGCCCAAGATTGCGCAATCGAAGCTGCAATTTTTCAGGCATCGTCGAACCGAACAATATGCCCCCGTTGCATTTGGTGCCCGATGTGGGTCGGATAATGTTAAAAGCCGTATTCGGTCTGTATTTGATGGTCATTCTGATCGTATTGATTAATCTGCTGATCGCCATGATGTCCGATACATATCAACGCATACAACAGCAATCGGACGTTGAATGGAAATTCGGTCGTGCGAAATTAATTCGACTCATGAATAAGAAATCAGCCGTTCCGGCACCGGTGAATATGTTCACGAAATTATTCCTCGTCTTAAAAGTGGCGTGGAAGCATAAAGGTAAGTTTTAACGTGCAAAAATGGTCGTTTTAAAAAAGCAAAAAATTACACCCGCGCATGGATTCGAACCCGGGGCTCCCCGGAATAGCGGTTACAGTACGCCTTCCTAGCCTGGTTTAAATTTTCAGGCAAAATTTGCATAAATGTCATTTTTGACATGCAAAAATTAGGGTAGGACTGAGATAGGAACAATCCTTGAGAAATGATCAAGTTTTAAAAAAGCAAAAATTTCACCCGCACATGGATTCGAACCCGGGGCTCCCCGGAATAGCGGTTACAGTACGCCCGCCTTGTCCCTGGTTGAAATTTCAGGCAAAATTTGCACGCACAAAGCGCAGGAAGATATAACGATGGAAGAGAATATCGACGCCTATTCCATGCGCGATCAAACCGGTCGAATATCGCCAGTATTCAATATCACCGATAAAGGAAGCATGCGTAAATTTAATTTCGCATTATTCCTAATCAATCGATAATATGAAATTTTTCAGATGGTCACCTCATGGATCATATGAATAGGACGGAACGTGGAAGTCACGTGGGCGAATCCATGTTAGAGCACGTGATCAATTGGAAACGAATAGTAGAAATGTACTATTCGTATAAAGGCACGAAAAATGGCGAAGAGACGAAACACGCGGAACCGTCTCCTGATGCACCGTGATATAAAAATGAACGCGGGTTATGCATATTTGCCATATGGCCCAGATTGCGCAATTTGAATACAAGCGTTTCGACTTGCATTCGCCTGGCGTCCAGGAAAACCAGATTGCGCAATTAGAATATACGCGTCTCGCCTGGCGTCCAGGAAAACCGGCCTTGATAAGATGCGATGCAAGTGGGAAGAGGAATTTTACACCTGAAGGGGGAAAAATGCATTCCTTCAGATAGTGGCAATGCACTTTCAACTCTTCCACTTGAGCATTCATCTTCTTCTTGACATCTCCACTGGGTGTGCTGGCATTTTATCTCTGCCTTTTCCTTGCGTTCTTTGCATTTGCGGAAAATGTCGTATAGAAAATGCCTAAATCAAGCGTTACACGGGATAAATTTGATCTCGATTCGATCATTTTCTTATGGACGTTGGAAAAGGCAACCGTGTTTGGCCATCCGGAGAGAAACAATAAACGCATGGGAAAGGAGAGCGCCGGTTGCGCCTGAACACGTACGAAAATTAGTGAAAAACGGCGTGAAAGTACTCATACAACCGTCGAATAGAAGAGCATATCCCATTCATGTACGTACTACAATTGCGCAATTTCGCATGTAAGTGGCCATGTTTTCTGGCCATGATTTGCATCGCAAAAATCATATCACGTGACCTGATCGACATGATCACTGGATATTCTAGGAATATATCGACGCCGGTGCAGTGCCGCAAGAAGATATGAGCGAAGCGTCGTTGATACTCAGCGTCAAGAATTCAGCCATACAAGATTTGTTACCCGATAAAACGTACGCGTGTTTTTCGCACACGATCAAAGCTCAACGCGATAATATGCCTTTATTGGATGCCGTACTTCAGAGGGTGCGTATTTCTGCCATTTTCCCCAATGCATCGCGGTTACAGTAGGCTTCGAATTCGATTGGTCACTTTCTGACCAATCAGAATGAGGAGGCGGAGTTATGCACAGGCCTGTTTCTGACCAATCAGCATGCGGAGGCGGGGTTATGCAAGCAAGGCCTCTGTGGTTACAGTACACCCTTATCTACTGATGCGTTCTGACCAATCAGCATTGGAGGCGGAGCTATGCAAGCACATCACATGCCCCATGGGCGGTTACAGTACAACCTAAATTTATTGGTCAATTATTGACCAATCAGCCCTTCCCTCCTGTGGGCGGAGTTAGCAAAACGCACATCTAATACTAGATTTTTCAGAATATCCGACTGATCGATTATGAGAAAATGGTGGATCACAGGGGTCAACGGTTTATTGCGTTCGGAAAATGGGCCGGTTACGCTGGGATGATCAATATTTTACACGGATTAGGATTACGATTATTGGCATTGGGTCATCATACGCCTTTTTTGGTAAGTGGTCATGGAACATGACCATGTAATTAGTCACGTGATCGATCGATCACATGATCAGTGATCACGCCTTTTTGGAAAGTGGTCATGGAACTTGACCTGTAATCAGTCACATGATTGATCGATCGATCGATCACATGATCAGTGATCACGCCTTTTTGGAAAGTGGTCATGGAACTTGACCATGTAATCAGTCACGTGATCGATCGATCACATGATCAGTATCACATTAACACTCGATCACCCTTTTCAGCACATCGGATTAGCCCATAATTATCGAGATAGTCACATGGCTCAAAATGCAATTCGAGACGCCGGATACGAAATTGCGTTGGGACAAATGCCAAGGTCAGTTGGACCATTGACCATCGTCTTCACTGGGTCCGGAAATGTATCACAGGTATGAAAATTTATTCATATGTCCCATATCTGATGATCACTCACCATTTTTCAGGGTGCTCAAGAAATTTTCCAATCCCTTCCACACGAATATGTGGAAGTGAAAAATCTATCCAAAGTGGCTCAGCACGGAAGTAAGTTTTAAAATTGAGCAATGAGATTGCGCAACGAGTACATATTGATTGAAATTTGAATATTTCAGGCTTGAGTAAGATTTACGGATGCGTGGTGAGTCGTGATGATCATTTAGTCCGTGCGGATGGTGGTCGATTTGATCCGGAAGAATTCGAAACACATCCGGAAAGGTATATTTCTGCATTCGCGAAAGATGTAAGATACAGAGGGATTCGGATTATCCGGATTTCAAATCCGCCTATTTTCAGATCGCCAGGCATTGTTCGGTCATCATAAACGGTATTTATTGGGCACCGAATTCGCCCCGATTGGTGACATTATCCGACGCTAAATATCTCCTGGCGCCTCAAGCCAAAACGGCACCCGACGTTCCTGGATGTCCAACGTTGCCGCATCGATTATTGGCCATATGCGATATCAGCGCTGATCCGGGTGGATCCATAGAATTTATGACCGAATGCACGACTATCGATCGACCGTTCAATATCTACGATGCTAGTATGAATAAGCATTTCGATAAGTATGATCGAGTTTTCCCCGTAATTTGATCACAACTGATCACCGAATCGATTTCAGATTCGACGTGCCAGCTGGATTAGTCGTGTGCAGTGTGGATAATATGCCGGCGCAAATGCCATTGGAAGCCACGAAATATTTCGGCGATGTTCTTATGCCGTGGATTTATGAAATGGTAAAAATCGATGATCGATATTTTTTAATTGATCATAAATGAAATCTTATTTTTAGCTGGAATCCGATGCGACCAAACCGTTCGAGGAATTCGAAGCGTCTACTATGGTCAAAAATGTGAGCATTCGTTCGAAATTTGCACATTGAGCAATACTCGCGCCGCCTAGCAGACATTCGCTTGCAAAGCGGCAATATGAATTGCTCGATTGACGGAGCGGTTACAGTAATCCGAATTTTTTTCAGGCTGTGATCACATCCAACGGACAATTGACGCCGAATTTCCAATATATCGACGAATTGAGAAGAAAGCAACAAGCTTCGTCCGTGCTCCGAAAAGGATCCATGAACGCGGCGAATCAGAAAGTGTTGGTTTTGGGCGCCGGCTACGTGTCGGGACCGGTGATCGATTATTTATGCAAAGACAACGATTGCGACGTGACCGTGGCCACGGCCGAACGCGACGACGTGGAACGATTGCTTCGATTATCGCCCAGAGTTCGATCGGAGATTTTGGACGTCCGAATGGATTTGGATAAATTGGAACAATTGATCGATACGAATGATGTTGTGGTCAGGTATGTACTGATCATGTTGCATGGTCAGAATTGCGCAATCTCATGTAGAAATCGTGCAAATTACAAATCGTGCGATATCGATCAAGGCCATCGTATACTGAAATTGCGCAATTTTCAGCCTACTCCCATACGGATTGCATCCATCGGTGGCCAAATTATGCATCAAATATAAAACGAATATGGTCACGACCAGTTATCAATCGATGGAAATGAAAGCATTGCATAACGAGTGAGTCCGATTGCGCAATTTTTCAAATCTTCCCGGTCAGGTGGGAGCAAGCTGGGATGAGGCAATAATTCATAAATTCATGGCTGAGAATCATCGAAAAGTCTCAGTTTTCAAATCTCGTCTTCATTTTTCAGAGCAATCCACGCCGGCGTGAGTATTGTGAACGAAGTGGGATTGGATCCGGGTATCGATCATTTATTAGCAATGGAATGCATCGATAGTATTCACGAGAAAGGCGGCAAAGTATGAGATTATTGATTTCTTCGGATACGAACGCCTGAAATTGCGCAATTGTTCAGGTCGTATCGTTCGTCTCGTTTTGCGGAGGCCTACCAGCGCCGGAATGTTCGGAGAACGCGTTGAGATACAAATTCAGTTGGAGCCCGCGGAGCGTCCTCGTCAACGTTTTGGCCGGCGCGAAATATTTGCAAAACGGCGAAGTGAAAGAAATCGCGTCGGGCGGAGAATTATTGGAGAATACGATGCCGGTGGATTTCTTACCCGGTTTCAATTTGGAAGCGTATCCGAATCGAGATTCAACCGTTTACGCGCCGATTTACAATATCCCAAGCGCCAGGACGTTATTGAGAGGAACGTTGAGATATCGAGGATTCACCGAATCCATGAAAGCCCTGTTCAATGTTGGATTATTGGATCCGAATTATAATCCAGCGTTCGATCCTACCACGGGTCCCGATGTTACTTGGGTAAGCCAACTTTTTGAATTCTGCGCTTCAACAAGTGTCCAGATTGCGCAATCCACATCAAGTCCATTGCTCAAGCCCATTGAGGAGTCCAAAATGAAGCTAATTGCGCAATTTTTTCAGAAAAATCTCCTGGCTATCCTTCTGAATCAACGAGTGGACGTATTCGTGGATAGTTTGAAAAGTCTGGTGTCCGAACGATTGGGCAGTAATCAGTATCAAGCATTATTGGAGTAAGTTGAAATTTTGAAATTTCAAATTTTTGAAGCTATTACCCGTCTTTTCAGCCTTGGTCTGTTTTCGGAACAAGAAACGGTGCGAAGGAAAAGTACGCCGTTGGATACGTTATGTTCGCATTTGCATTCCAAATTGAAATTCGGAAAACAAGAACGCGATTTGATCGTACTACGTCATAATATCGGGGTCAGGTGGCCTGATCAATCGCAGGTAATGACTGATCTCATTCAAATTTGCACGAGATTACAGAAGTGATAATTTTTCAGGAAATGCATCACGTGGATTTCGTTGCGTACGGTGATCCGTCCAAACATTCCGCAATGGCTAGTACGGTTGGATATACGGCGGCTATCGTCACGAAGATGATCTTGAATGGTAAGTATCTGAATTCCGATCAAGATCGAAGCTGGTGACGCCTGATTTTCAGGCGAAATCCGAGATAAAGGCGTCGTATTACCAATGAACAAAGATATCTATCGACCCGTATTGAAACGGTTAGAATCATTGGGAATCACAGCAAGAACAAGATCCACACGATTATGAACATAAGACACTGTATTCGGCACATGCAAAGCCAATACAGAATTCATGCTATATCGATATATTGATCACTTTCTCATGATTGATCTTTGATTATTATTATTAAATCACGACGATGCGGTATTCTTCCTTTGCTGGATGATACCTTGGAAGAATGATCGGAGATACTTGGATAACGGTTTCGTATCGCCGGTTTTCACCGTGAAGCAGAATGCGTCCAATTGATTGACCGGAAGATCCAATATTCGCCACGTTTCACCGATTTGCGTCGTCATTTGCTGATCACCCTGAAAATCAATTCTGTCAGATTTGCTGTCTCAAAAATGAGATTCTGATTACCTGTACATCGTAGCACCGTTTGAGGCACGCCGCAATTTCGTACAATACCTAAAAAATCAATTACTTCGTAAACAGGTTGTCTAGAAATCCTGATCAGAGCATCAGGTGGCCTGGGCTCCTGTAAAAACCATGGTACTCCCAGCTATGACTTACCAATGAGCTTTGGGCGTCTGCTGGATCGAAATTCGGCGTCAACGGTGCCATGAAGCATAATCGTAATCCTCTTGAAATCACGAACGGATTGAACCATTGGGCGTGTTGAGGCTGCACTTTCACCGCTTCCGCGCATCGATGGATGACCGAGAAGCATTGCTGTTGTACCTGAAATAAGGGCATCCGTAAATCGGATGATACGGTACTGAACTTGAGTACTCACCGTCGGATCAGCCACGGTCAATGCCCCTTCGCAAATCGTCACCAGTAAACGCTCGCAAATATTCTGTCCTGAAATCAGGGATTGCGCAATCTCAGTATTAAATCCAAAAGGCATAAAGCTTACCTCCTAGACAAAATATATCCAATAACTTCTTCGATGCCGCCACCGAAAGCAACTGGAAATACGCACGACGCAAATATTGGAATTCCCTTGTGGACACTTCGTCGTTTGGATCGATGGGAATGGATAACACGGACCAGACGGATTCCCAAATCGGCACCATATTGGATTGCAAATACGGAATAAGTTCAACCTAAAATGGGCCACTTATTAAACCTTCCATTCTTCAGCGAAATCAAGAATGCTTACTTGGAATTTGGCAACTGCTTGTTGAAGTAACATCAAGAACTCTTGGAGAGTCTTGGCATCACAGCTGACTGATAGCAATTTGCTCAGGATCATCGGGAAATGCGGCAGCATCTCGTTTTCCAGGCATAAGACCATTCGATGTAAATATTGACGCAATCCGTGCAGTAAGGGGGCGTGAATTGGCTCCACAGCCGACAGGAACGCCTGAATTAATCAATGTTACCTTTTTGTCAAATTTCAAGTAAAATCCCTTACCAGCATAATCTCGATGAAAACATCATCCGAAAGGCACGACTTCATAGTGACTTGGTTCGAGAATGCTTTTGTTGTTCGGCTGAAAAAATTCTGGGGTCACAGTCAATGAGAATGATCAGTTCAAGCTAGACGTACCTCGCATAAGCCATAATGCAATTCAAATAATCGTACAATTGTTTCCGTTGCTGCTCGTCCGACGTGGCGTTCAACATTTGGAAACCTTCCGCGAATCGAGATGCCAAACTGCCCAACAACTGACGCATGTACGTGTGTTTTTGCTAAACATGGAATGGTATTGATTTCATTCTGAAATCTAGCACCTCAAAAATCTACCTCTGGTGGAAAATTCGCTGATACGATCAGTGTCCCGGTTGTTTCGAATAAGAATAATTGATCTTCGGGCGATAAAAGCTGCTTCGCGTTGTCCGTTTGCGGTGATACGGCCAATAGGTCTTGCAATTGCATCAATATTTGTTCCACATATTGTTGCAGTACTGCTCTGAAATAAAGACTTTTGATATCCAAATATCAACGCTATTAACAACTGCTTACTTATTAGCTTTGACGAATCGAGTGAACAAGTAACAGGCTCGGCTTCGAACTTTCGGCGATGAATGATGAAGGCCACGTTGGTCGAGAAAAGATGCCTAAAACAGGGAAAGATTAGAGAACGCTTTTGCACTTTATGATTGACTTACCACAGAATTGGCCAATAACGTTGGTTCAGCAGACAGGAATTTCTCGAACCGACAAATTGTCTCCAAATACTGCAGGCTAACAGCAGGATGGATATGTTGGCTGACTCCACTGAGGACAAGCTAAAAATAAACGCATCAGCTTCCGAGCCGACTAAGCATTTACGACCGCTTACCATTTCCACGAGGTCTTTCAACGCTTTGGTTTTGACGTCACCGGAAGCTAATAAATTGGCAGCGTTTGGCTAAAAATGAGGCTACCGTTAGTTATAGCCATCATTATCCAAGCAAAGCGACTTACCACGTCTCCAAGGAAGTACAGCAATGAAATCGCCAATTCCACGTCATTGTAGGATAAATTACGCCAATTCGTAAGCTGAACTCGCACCAATTCTTCCACAGTGGACGTTGCTAAGTCGATGTCCTGAAAAAGATCTTTCCTTTTGCTTGGAACTGATGATATTAGCAAAACAACTTACCAATAAGGCGATATTATTGAAAATAACTTTCAACTCTTTACGGAATTCCAGAAACTCCGCCTCGTCCTCGCCCTCTTGATCGTAATTGTAATCATCCGGAAACCGGTACCGACGTAGAATGACGAATAATAAGTGCTGCAATTGCAATACATTGCTGTATTTCAGCGGGAATGAAAATACTCACGCTTACCTTTAAAAATTGCCTGTGGCGATCCGATAACGGTGTGACTTGCTTCAAGAGCATGACGTAGTGATGAGCGAATTCTGTAACGCAGTTGGCCACCTCGAGAGACTCGTGCGCGAGGCATCGTAATAATACCGCTTCTTCCGATTCCAAACCGCTCAACGCGTATCGAGCTCCTTCCGGCTGGGCCGATTTGCTCAGCCTGAAATGGAAATCGATATAGAAATCGGAAAGGAAATCAGCATGAGACCCTTACTTCGTGTAGCATTCGATCAATACCATTCCAATGCAATTCACCGCAACAGCCACGTGAGCGAATTCTTCTTCATCTCGTTCCTAAAAGGGAAATCGGTCTCATTGCTTTGGAATGCAACAATCCAAACACACGCTTACCCTATCCAATTGCAGGAAACCCGAAGTCTTGAGGACGTTATTGAACGCCTCGACTAGATTCAGCTTTTGCAACGGATCCATGCCTTTAGACTGAAAGCAAACCTGGCTCTTCCTGTGAAATAATGAAACATAAAAAAGCTTACCAGAGTTGAGCATACGCAATCCACGGCCGCTTCTTGAGTCTCGCCATTGGATAACGCCGTCATGATCAACGATACGAAACGATCATTGGCGATCAATTCGATATCGATCCACGAAATATAAGCTCCGATTACGTTCAGGCAAAGTGATGTGGTCTTATCGTTGGCCGTTGCAATACTATTGGACTGAAAAGAATCTCGATTTTAGGCCATAGTAATGGCAACGACAAAGCAACGCTTACCAGAATAATAAACCAAGATTCGACCATCTCCACAACGCACACTTCACGCATGGTGTCTTTGATGATCGTATTTCTCTCGGATTCCTGAAAAGCACTGGTATGTATATTCTGAGCAATCTCAAGAGAAACCTCAACCTCACTTCTTTCGTTCTCTGCACTTCTCGATCAGCCACGTCACCGTCCACGGCCAGAAGAAATCGGCAGTAAAACTCGACCACCGCGGCGGTCGTCAAATTCTTCAGAAATACGTCTTGCATAAATGTACGCCATCTGAAAAAGGATCCGTCAATTTCCAAAGAAAAAAATCAAAACGATTCCGCTTACCTTGATGGGAAATCAGCCACGAATATCCACGAATATAATTGCGCCAACTTATTCTTAATATACGTCGGTTCCGCGGCAGCTTCGTTTGCATGCTCGTTCATTCGTATCAATACTCGAAGTAGGAATTCTCGAACGATAGCTTGTTCGTCGGCCGGCGCAGTTTGATATCTGGAAATTAATTTCCTTATCATCAGCAGTCAGGAATGGAAAATTAGCTTACTTCGCTTTTAAATATTGCTCGATCACTTGGAAGCAAAGGAACCAAACGTGATCTTGATTGCTGAAAATTGAAATGCGGTTAAAATTTGCTAATATAATTCCCATATGGACTTACCTCCTGGGAAATCCATTAATGATATGCTGAATGCATGATTTCCATCCGTCAGACGAATCGCGTAATGCATTGAAAAATTCCAATACCTAAAATATCGACTTTTTATAATCAGCATACAAATACTTTTTACACACGTACCATCGGCTGACGCGATGGATCGGTGAGAAAATCCGTTGCCGTCGATAGATTATTCAAAAATTCAGCGGCCGTAGTTGCCATATTACGAATGATATCCTTTTTTCGAAATCATCAGAAGAAATGATGAAATTCTGAAAATTCGTGGATTTTCCTTTCTCAATGTTTTCGCACAGGTTAGCAGCCGATATTCGCCTGTGTGATATAAGCGGCAAACGATGCCGGGCATTTAAAATTTCGAAGTAGGGCATCATAACGTGTGGAAGCATTTTACATTGGTATACTGTAACCGCTACAATCCAAGATTTTCAAACCGTTATCAAGCCTCCTTCCACGGAAAATATCAACGTGTAAAGACGATTTATTGATAAACTAACTATGCTTATTCCAAAAATCACATTTATTTTGCTGTGTGATCGATAATCGATAAGTTGATCAAAATTATCGATTTCCCAAATATCGATTGCGGGCCGATTTTTAAGTGATCATTGGATAGAGCGTAATCGATTCTATAGGGAAACATGTTCTGATCATGATTATCGATCGAGTGATGGCCTTTTGAGAGGGTCCAAAATTTTAAAATTATCGATTTTTAAACCGCTTTTCAAGGGCAATATAATCACTATAATCGATCAGGAAATATATTTTCCGGTATAACTAACCACGCTGAACACGATGGCGTCATTTATTTTGACGAGAAATCAATATTTACAAATTTGATCAGAATATCGATTTTTGAAATATCGATCCATGAATGATCAATGTATGACCAATCGATAGAGCATTATCGGTTGAATAGAAAAAAAAACATTAGATGCTATTCGAATTCATGATTATTTTCGATAATATTTTTAATTTCATGGATAAATCGATCGATTTTCGATTTTTGAAGTGCAAAGTGATTTCTACCGGGCCACCAGAAGCAAGCTCGACCAATCACAGCACGCCAAGTGTAGTCACGTGACTCCGCCCCTGTTGCAGAGAGTGGAGAAAATTCGTTTCACATTCATTCCCAGTTCGGTCGTCGTCGAGAATAGTCGGGTTGGAGGAAATCGTCTCGCGTGCGTAGCGTCCAGTGGCCAGCCGGTTGAGAAAGTTCGAGTGCAATTTCGTTCGTGCGAATATCGAA
>JAQIWJ010001187.1:0-12736 GCA_034695185.1 Discolaimus major
TATTCTGAATGTAAACTCTACATTCAATCCGAAAACAGCAAAAATGGGGGAGGAAAAAGCCACATGCTAACCGATAGCCTCGTTTACTCGTTGCCAGCTTTTTGTTGCTCTTGGATTCAATTCCCATTCGCCGCATGGGAAAAACACACGGGCCCGCCTGCCTCGGATGCGAAAATGGATAAAATGAGCCAGAAGAAGCTCATTCTTATGTTAGCTGTGCCATTCTCACTCTCTCTTGAGACGAAGCGGAGAGAAGCTAATAAGCTTCTTTCCCGAAAAGCCTTCTTTCTTTGGTGGGCTTTCATGAATATGCCGTAATGCAATGGGTTTAAAATTGAGACGTAAATGAAATTTAGGCTATTTTTATACGACTGCCTTATTTGGAAATATTTTCACATTTTTGCATGCAGAAGTTGTCGGAACCAGTGGAAATCGCCTTTTGTGCACAAGCAGAAACATACAGTATGCCGAGTGATCAGAACTGCATTTTCTGGTTATTGGAAATCGGTTCCAGTACACACAAAAACCTACAGTATGCCAACAGATCGCAATCTTGCATTTTCTGATTATTAGAACCATTGAAACTTGCTTTCTGTACACAAACAAACCTACAGTACGCCCAGTATCACAATTTTTCCTCATCGATGGAGTCGATATTCAAATTCCTCTCGATCATTGTAAGAATTTTGAGAACTTCGTCGACTTTAGCCCTGTGTTCGGCCATTTCCTGTTTCATATCTTGTAAATTCTTCTCGATCATATGCGTGGTAATTTCCAATTCTTTCACCCGAATATCCACATCATCGATATCATCGTTGTTGGGGATCATCTCTGTATCCGTATCATGTTTGGATTTCGGATCGACTTCGAAATAATGCTCCAATACGACGGCCAACGTTTTCTTGCCTTTCGCACGTTCTTTGGACACTTTCTTCCGGTGTTTATAGATTTTATACACTAGCACGCAGAATTGCCATATGCCCAATAAACTGATTCCTGTATATAATCCTACGTCGCCTCCGATTTGAGACCATAATTGGGATAACGTAGTGGCGAAATTCTCCTCGTACACAGCATAGGTGTAATCGTTGCATTTCAATTCCAGACCGAAACGAGAGCATTTATTCCAAGACGTATTATTCCCGTCTTCGGATCGAGACGGATAATGCAAAGGATCGCCGGTATCCGTGTGTTTCTGTTTGACGCTTACAGTATACCTATTCTTGATCGTTACGCACGGCGGCAGGCAACTGGTGTGATCCAGGCTAGCCATGACCGAAGCCACGGATTTCCAGCATCCCTTGTACATTTCTTGAGAGCATATGGAAATATTCCAATACGCCGAGAGGTCTTGGATTTGCCTCAATTCGTTACGATACGTGAACGGGATGCAATGGCAATTTTCTACCACCGATTTCAAATATTGACGACCGATGCATTGATTCGTGATCGGCATTCGAAACGTCAATTGCGGTTCGTGCGAGCAATCGGTGGTCTCGCTTTTGTCGTAGACGCCTGAAAGATGAGGCGTACTGTAACCGCTGCAAAGCCAGTTTTGGCTATGCAGCTGGGAGACTGTATGTCTGGTATACTGTAACCGCTGCATTGCACGCGTTTGCAATGCAACAGTAATGCCTCCGGCATACTGTAACCGCCAATGCAATAAAGACAGCATGCCTGTGGCGTACTGTAGCCGCAGAGAGAATCGTTATGAGGCGTACTGTAACCGCTTCAATGCATGCGTTTACAATGCAATAGTAATGCCTGCGGCATACTGTAGCCGTGTACATACCAATATTGTTAGCATTGACAATGACCTCTGCATAACCACGATGACCAATGCTGACCTCCTGCAACGGTGTCCCTGTCAATCCCAATGTCATTTTTACCACCATCTGATTATTCTTCAACATTTTTGATTCGCAATCGCCGAATATACCACCGATATAAACCAACGTATGCGGAATGGGGCTGACGAATTCCCAGAGTCTAATATCGAAACACGCACTGGTCGGATTCAAAAAGGCCAACGACATATGCGCCGGACCCTGCAATTCTTCCATATCAGTATAGGATACCGCTCGGACGAGATTCGGTCGGATATATTTCCATATATCGGCTTCCATTTGTTCAGTATATCGTGGAATTTCGTGTAAAAGTCTATCGGAAAAATCGATATCCACCGAATCGCAATCGGCCACGTCGACTTTAGGCGTTATTGCGCAATAAGCGTATGTATCATCGATTTCCTTCAAACGTCCCAGGAATATCGAAGCACTCAAAAGATCGTGGAGCGGAATTTCGGTGATATTCAAAGCGCCCGATTCGGCCGCCTCGAAAAGTCGTTCGGTCTTTTTACCGGCTTCGATGTAAGCCGTCGTATCGGGCATGGATTTTCTCAACGATCGATTCGTCCATAAATCCTTGAATACGGTATCGTTCGGATACATGAGACAAACGCGAGCCGTCACGTTCTCCAGGAATAGGAAACTTCCGTTAGCCGTCTCAACTTTGACAATTGTATTGACGTTATCGTAAAAGTAATCGTACAAAATATGATGCACATTCCAAATGGACATGGCCGTCAAAATCAATGTGATCACTAAATGTGGCACGATCGATTTGGGGATTGTGATTTTCTCAGTAGACGCATTGGAAGCGCGACTGGATTTTCTGGATCTAGCCATTTTTGGCTACTGTACAGAAATGTGAGAGCATAGATAGAGGAATGTTTATGGAAAACGAGCTTTCGATAATGGCTAAATTAGTACTAGTTTGTAATTTTCGTGTACAAGGCCTCCAGAAATGTATACTCGAAAATGGGATCACATTTTGGGCAGGAATTTAAAAGGCACATGTAATTTAAATCTGGAATAATTAATCATCATTTTTAAATGCTGCCAATGCGCAGCATCGATTGGCGTTCTGAAATCTCATCTATCACTGCTATACTGGATTACTGTAACCGCTTTTCTCAAGCTGATTTTACAGCTGAACATGACCACTAGATATATTCATCGAATTCTATTTCAGAAAAATCCCAACAAAAAACTGGACACAATACGTGATAAATTTTCTCGAATCAAAAAAATTTAGATAATCTTCTTTCATCAAACAAATCTTCACGTGGTAATAATTATTTCGATCAGAAATCGATATTTCAGAAATCATTATTCGTGATCAATGTTGCAATTTATCGATTGTGCATGTTAAATAAGTGTGATCACAATTAGCGTGGTCGATTATCCCAGAAAACATGCTTTTTGGCCTTCTATTGCCTCATTTTTGAGCCAATTTAAATTTTATTATGTTCTATGCATGTTCTTGACTGTAAGAATTTTATGCCCACATGGTTGCTTTGCAATTTTTCCCCCACATGACATCCGATTCATGAATTCGAACTTCTGCTCGGTTCATGCTTCAGTCATTTCCTCAAAAGCGTGGGCTTTTGAAATTTCTTGGCTTCGAACACAAGTGATGTGAAGACACTCCTCCTCATCCGGGACATGAAAGTCTGAAGTCTAGAAATTCGACACGTAGCACAATGGATTTTGGCATGCTCATCGTTCACTCAAGAAGTTTCTACTGAACTTCGCCCTCTCACCCACGAGGCTAGTTGGCGAATATTCAAAATTTCTCCGCCTAGCACGTAAGCATCGAGGTACAAAGTTCGTGAACGTGCCATACGCGTTGTTGGGATTTCACAACCTCATGTTTGAATGTCATCCATCCCAAAAACCAGTCTCAACTTCCAACGTTCACTCGTGCCAAAATTGACTTAGGCACGCAATCCGGTTCAAAGTACATTTCGACTTTGGTCTCTTGTGTTGGACAAAACAAGAAGCTATTTGGCAAAACGAAAACTTCTGTGACGCACATAGACTCTATAAATTCAGAACCACGTTCCTCGACTGGCCAGTCAAAAATTTCGAACTTCGATCGAACTACTCTCAGCTTGAAAGAGAAGATTCTCTGTGCCGATTTCGATATTTCGAATATGAATACTTTCGATTGCATAATCGTCCTCAGCGTATTGGCTGTGGCTGCTATTGTAGTGGCAAAAGGGTGAGCATACTGTAGATTTACTGCGGTCAGTTTGGACCTGTGATGGTGCAGCAGGCACAGGATGGGCCTTGCAAAGCCATTGCTGTATGCCTTCATGCAATGCCAACATGAGGCATTGCAATTACAGTATGCCTGCATACTGCCCTATGCACCCATGCTGTAAAGTACAGCATAGGAAGTGACCATGTGGGTCCCCCTGACCCATAACCATGAAGCCTGTATCATGACCCCGAATTCACAGATCGATATTTTTTCCAGTGATACCCAATAACGCTAAAAGCAATGGACGAAGCTTATTAGATCATGATTCCAGCTATAAGAAAAATTGGAAGCGATTCTGATTCTGTACATGATGTATGATACCTTTCTTAAGGGCCAAAGATTTATCAAGATATAATTTAGTGATAATATATTTAAGGATTCTCGTACGCTGAAATGACTCATTTGGCAAAATGCCAAATGCAAACGTCCATACAAATTTGCCAGCAAATTTGGCAAAAATGCCACTGTAATATTGGCATACTGTAACTGATAATGCAAAATTTTTTTCATCAAATTGCCTAAATTATTCAAAAATCGATGGTAGATATTTTGAAAAACATTCCACCGGTTGTCATGTACAAAAATATTGACCCAATTTCTATGCATCTTCTAAGACCATGGTTACTTTTGTCATATCCAATTATCACCTGGATACCAATACGATCGATTTTTTTCAAATATTCTAGCCTTATATGAACCTGTGTCAGCAGTTTGCACCGGAATTAGGGAGCATAAATCCTTGACTATGACTTCACAAAACCTCGTATCGATATCGATTCATCTGCTAATTATTGCGTTGAACATTCGTAATTCACTGCAATCGAACCAATCGATCAAACAATCGGACGGAAATCAAGAGAATTGTACTAGACAAAAATTGGACGATTTTCACGATTGCCTCAAAAATGCCTTGGAGAAAATCAAGATAAACCATCGTGCTGTGAATACTGGAGTGCAAAAGTGTTTTCAGGAGTAAGTTTTGTGCTGACCAGTGGTCAAGCATTTATCATGTATCGATTGGTCTGATCATGTCATAAAAATCATTGTGCTCCTATCATGCCAGGCTGAGGCCAATCAAACAGTGATCAGGTATCGATTGGTCTGATCATGTCTTAAAACTCACTGTGATCCTGTCATGCTGACCAATGGTCAGTCATCCAGTGATCGGAAATCGATTAGTCTGATCATGTCTAAATCACTGTGCTCCTATCATTCTGACCAGTGGTCAAGCATTGATCAGATATCGATATATCTGATCATATTGCAGAAATGGATGCAATCAACCGGATTTTGATGCCCCGAATCCTTCAAGCTCACCTGACCAACGATTACAGCAGAGCCAATTCAAAAATATCGATTTGAAAAAATTCTACGAATGCAAGGTGAATGTGAACAGGAAAGTCAGGGAGAAGGTGGAAGCTTGCGTAATTGCCAATTACATCGGGACCAGGGAATTTCATACAATTGATGAGGATTTCAATTTTGATGGGGAACTCGACGCCGAAGTGGCGACGTAAGTTTGCATTATGAAAATTCTTGCCTATCTTCAGGGATGAATTTTCAGAAATGTGTCCCTGGGCTTAAATGCCATGGGAAAATTGATCGATGAACAATCGATTTGTGATAAATCGGTGGATAAAGATAAACTAAAGCAATGCATTGGACGGGTATTGGATGAGAATCGACCATTTAAAACCATGGATGATAAGTGGAGATTATATCATGCGTATTGTGAGACCAGGGATGAATGCAGAGCAAAGTAGGCACCTGATCGTGATCACTTGATCACGGCATGATCGATCACGTGATCATGTGACAACTGCCACGATTGCAGTCTTGATCCAGGTCAATTGACACAATTACTGATACCGAGTGATCCAGATCACATGGCCAAAAATCGATAACCCCCACTTTTTAGGCTCAACTCAGAATGCCAACAGCAATTGAAAGATATTCATCGATATTTATGCGAATGCTCCCACATTCAGATGTCCTCGACCAATGTCATTGCATGGACGAATGATTTTCTCTCTTGTACCCAAGTGGATATGGGTGAACGTGATAAGATCGCCGGAGAGCCAATGGCTAATCCGCATGTGATATATGCGGAATCATTCTGCCACGTTCCTCGTGATCCATGCGATTGGTTATGGATTGATTATCCGTATCGACCACCGACCGCAGGTGCAATGCAATCCACGACGGACACGTTGACTGGTCAAAACGAAGCTGGGAAAGTGCATACAGTTTATCATGATCCAGTACAGCGTATGTGAATTTCTTGCTGATCAGCATGGTCAGTGATACAGCAGGCTATATATGTACATGAAATGACCATAAAATATGTGGTCAGATGACCAATGGTCACTAGGACAGTATCCTGAAATGGACACTATGAAAATGGCCACAATGCATGACCTTGCAGTCCAGTGATCTCTCATGAAAATGACCACTGGTCACTTCTGCAGTATCTATTTCAGCAATCTCATTCTACAAAAACGAGACGGATGGTCAATTGGGTAATATGCTGTTAAATGCGTTCAACAACCACGAAATCGATCGATTACGTTCAGCATTGGACACGTTCATGTACCCCACAAATATCTCGGATATCATAATCGGTGGTGACGATTTGACCAGCCTCATGTCCCGTTTGATCAACGGCAGCGAAGCCGATCGTATAGCCGAGATTGGAGCGCAATTCTTCCGATACCAACGTCAATTGAATCAATCGATAGATTTCATGGATATCGATGCGATGGTGGCGAAATTACTGGATCCATCGGAAGTTGAGAAATTACAGCGTGCATTGTATGAATTCGCCTTTCCCAATGGCAATGCGACCATGAGAAATGAATCGATCAGTCAATCGTTGGGTTCGATGATGACCGATTTACGAGCGCAGGCGGATGATGCGAGGTTGTTACAAGTGGTGGATGCATTTCAACATCCGTTCAGATCCAGTACGGCTGGCGTACCGATCGATGTAGCTGCGTTGAGGAAATCCGGGGAGATTGCGAATGATAGTACTCGTATTAATTTTTGATAACAGTAAATGCGTATTTATTTTTTATGCCATATGAGGTTGCAAGCGATTACTGTATAACACAACTTGAACCCTGACATTCCTTACAATTAAACGAGGACATGCTTTGAACAGTTGTGTCTAACTGCAAGTAAGCTGGGTCATATGGGACTTTGATTTTATCTGTTGCAGCAGGTGATGTGAACCATGCACAATGATCTTATGAGCTATGCACAGATTAATGAGATTTACACTATCTGAATACAAATTTATTTATCCACTCAACCATGCTTTTTCAAACATGGACACGGTTTGTGCACTGGAAAACCAGAATTGAATTTCTAGCACCCACAGTTTGTGAGGCAAGAGCATAAGCCGTCATACTGTAACCGCTTTTTCCTGATGCCATTTACTAGATTGGCATTACATTCCAAAAATGCGATTCCATTCATCGTGCATTGATGTAATTATGCTAAAATCTCTGTCAAACTAAATTTATCGCAGTCCAATGATCACATTATTCTGACGATTTTTAAAAGCATTGATTTCGCGGTGTTCATTCACAAATCAGGAAGTACGTAGCATGGGCGGTTCAGTAAAATTCTGGCTCTTCCTGACCCTTGTAGCCCAAATATGGACAGCAGAAGTATTTTCTACATCGTCCACGTGCTTCGAATCACTATCAAATTACGCAATTTGTATTGAGAATTCTACAGAGACAATTTTACGCAATGCTGTACCTGTGATTGGGGAAATTGAGAAGTGTTTGATCGAGTAAGTTAGAGTTTGTTAGGGTTACTGTAACCGCTTGCACATGCTGATACCTGCAAGAACACAAGCTCGCAGGTTTACTGTAACCGCTATGAGACATCTAGTCCTTCGCAATTTTCCAGCTCCACTTGCACAAATACCGCAATGGAACCACAAAAACGCGAACAACCGCAAGGCGTATTCGCCCGAATTCATCCAATGAAACTCTGGTTTTGTGCCGATAACGCCAGTGCTGAATGCCGAACTAACACACAACAATGCATCATCGAAAATGTGCCCGAATGGAACGATACGAAACTGAATCAGGAGAAAGCTGCTACATTGATCAAACAACCGTTCGATTTTATCAAGTACGATTGGCAGAATTGGCATTTGCCAGTAAATGCGTGCATCTTTTCCAGCAAGAAAATGAGCAGCCTAAAATACGTCTGTCCCAATCAAGAGGCGCAAAATAATGCGTCGATTTGCATCAACGCTGCTTTGAGAAATTTCGCACCCCCGTCAGGGAATCAATATGATCAACGTATGGTTGAAATGTGTTCAGCGAGAAATCGATGCAAAAACGAGTAATTTCTACCTTCTGCATGCAGGCAGTTTCTAAATCACGAATTCTTCAGAATCCCCACGGAAGAATGCAAAAAACGTTTAGACGACGTCCTCCAATTGGGTTGCATTTGTTTCAAAAATGCTAGCCTCCCGATTACTGATCATTTTTTGGATTGCCTCGAATCACCGACGGTCAATATTCTACGTCGAATTTTAAATCCGGCACCATTATTTTCCAAAGCGATCAGCAACGAATATTGCAATGCGTTCGATCCTTGTAAAAGCAATAATAAGACTAGCGTGGTGAAGAAAATCGTGACAGCTGGGACTGGGTTTTTTCAAAAAATCATGAATGCTACGCAGTTTGGGTGAAATTTTGAAATAGGTGATTCAGGATGATTCATGTAGTTGAATTTCATGCGAATAAAGTCATGATGCATCAAATGATCATGTATTGATCAGTTGGTAATCGATAATTTCATAAGTACATGAAGGTACATCATTTGATCAATTTTGCACAAGGCATCACGCAAGAAGCATTGAATGTTTCTGACACCAGGTGGTGTTGTGTGCCTTCAATCTTGTCTCGTATGCTGCAGAGAAGAATCTAGGTTATATATAACCACCGATTTCGTTGTCATGGGCGTAGCCAAGGGGGCCCATGGCCGCCCCCAAACCCAGGTTATGACCAAAGGGTACTACCTGTGCTTTTATTTTTGGCTGCCGGCCAAAATTTATGAGAGAAGGGTCCTCCCTGCTCTTTTTTGGTCGAGGCCTCCCCCAAGGGGGGGGGGGTTCTGGCTACGCCCCTGTTGTGGCTGGTGCGCATTCGGTGTCAGCAGGGAGGACACGGGAAGAAGTAACGGCGTCACCGTATAGTTTCTGAGACACCGGCCGGGTCTCGGACGTCTCCCCAGCGGGCGGAAACTCCCTGCCTGCAATTGGATATGCCAGCTATTCCAGCAGTGAGCACCGAACTGTCGCAAAAACTTTTGCAATTAGCCATGATTATGATCACTGATATGCAAGCTCAGTTATGCAAAATTTTGGCTTTTACTACCATCACAAAAACATCCATATTTACAGTGTCAAATGTGACATCATCCTTTTGATAATCATTATCAGTATGCTAAAAATTGATCACCCTGTGCGTGCAATTGTAAATATGGATGCAATCAATGACAGCTATGTGCACTGGTAATTATCGATTGATCACTGATTGATCACTTGAAATATCCTTTTTTCGCACGCTGAAATTCTCTGACCATCACGGCCAATTGATTCATAGATTCATACAAGCCGTCTCCAGTAATTGCGCAACACGATTGAATGTGCCATTTCCGATTGCCCAGTTCTCTCAAGCCCAATGCTTCGACGAGTTCAGATGTGCTGCATGCGCCTGAAAATTTCGAGTTTGGCTGAATGCCAGCACAATGCGTGGAAATATTCACCTGGCAAATCTTGCTTATTTGCAATCACAGCCACAGGTACGCCATTCATATCTGGTGATTCGAGGACGTTGAATAGCTCATCACGAGCTTCGTGTAATCTCGATTTATCCGAGCTGTCCACGACGTAAATCAGTCCTGAAAAAGGTGTGCGTCATCCTACAGTGTGTTTGACCTCTGGTCAGCACTAAGCTGACCTCTGGTCGATCAGCATTAAGCATTGCTGACCTCTGGTCAGCAAATGCATGCCAACACATCTCACCATTCGAATTCGCATAGTAATGCCTCCATAAATCCCTCAATTTCTTCTGTCCACCCACATCCCAAACGGTGAACGAAATGCCCTTTCCAATACTGACCGTTTCCACATTGAATCCGATCGTAGGGATGGTGCAAACATTCTCGTTCAATTTTAGCTTATACACAATGGTGGTTTTTCCTGAAAAATCATTCTGATGATTTCTATATCGATTTTAAGGAAAATTTTTGGCAGTTCTGCGATTTTGAGGAAATTTCGGGCAATTTCATACCAGCAGCATCCAAACCAAGCATCAATACACGTGCTGGATCATTCTCAAATCCAGAGAAAACATAGCTCAACATTTTCGATAACATGAATCCCATTGTGATCGATCAGAATTTAATATAAACCGGTTTAAACCGGTCTGAACGGATTCAAGAGGCTAAACTGAAATATTGAGAGCATTTTCCACTTTTATAGCACCTTTTCTAGTGTCATTCAATTGTGACACAGTGGCCACGTTTTACACACTAACGTGGAAGTATAGAAACGGGAGTTTGTCGATACGTTGCTAGTTATGACGCATTTTCTTTCTCATGGATTTTGTCGACGTGTAGAAAATGCACGCTTTCTTCACTCGTGGTCATGATTGCAAAATCATTGCGAAAGTAGTGCGCAATGTAGAAAAGGCGGCTTGGTTTTGTGCCAAGGCTGATATTTTCACATTTTAGCACTGGTTAGTTCTCCCCATCGTGGGAGCAGCGGTTACAGTAAGCCAGTGCTGGTGGATACTTTGACTGCTATTTCTAGGCACTGCGGAGAATTGTATGGGCCCCATGCCGGTCATGAACATAAATGCACAATCATGATCTGAAAAATTTTTTGCCAATCAAAAACATTTTCAGTAGAAAATTTTTTCATTTTTTTCAAGCGTACAAGCATGGTCATTCATATGAAGGTAATAACCGCTTAATGAAGTGCATCAAATCAATATGGACCTCAGTGATCACTCAATGAGAAATCAGGCATACGTTTGTATTCAATTTCGATCAATGGCCGAAACATTCCTTCATCATGTCCATGATCTGTTGTTCGTAATCAGTGGTAAAATCCATATAATTCTTCCTGGGCTGGTCTTTATGAACTTGACGCATATGACCTTCGATCGACGCTTGTAAAACGTACGGATGATCGCATATTTTGCACACGAACATACGTGAGCATTGGGAAGATGCTTGCGAGCATGATCAAGAAACGGTAATAGAAGACGTGCTTTCGATGCAAATTCAGCTTTACATTTGGAGCAAGAAAATCTCTTTTTCCCAAGACTACCATATGGAAAGAGTTTCTTGGAGAATTCTTTCAGGTGTTTCTGCGTGGCCCTGGAGAAATGGCGTACTGTAGGTAAAATCGACTCCACCCAAGCCTAAAGCTTACTTGACTTCGGATTCAGTGACGCCTAGTTTTGTTCGCTTCTCAATGCCAAAGCATTCCGTTATTATATCTTTGATTTGATCGAGATATTCCGCCGTACGATCAGTGCACGTTTCATCCGTTAATCGCATCGATGAATTTCGTGCAGATGTTTTTTCATACCGGCTTTTCGAGCGGAACTGAATTCGCACGATTCGCATTGATAGGGCTTTTTCTCCAAATGACTCTGCGCGTGTTCATAGATACGACGCGTTTGTATTATTTGCGAATTTTTGTACAAACTCAACTTCTTTCCGCATTTCGAGCAAATCAATTTCTCCGTTTTACTCCTGGATTTGAATAAATGGCGGCAAAATATCGATTGCGGCGTGGATCTGAAAGAGATTTCACATCAGAACTAAACTACGAATGGAATCGCATACTTATGGGCCGTGTAAAGGTGCGTTTTCGGGACAAGCTTGCGGGCATTACTGGACGCTCGACCGCTTTCGAAGCAACGTTTGATCGTATGAATAATATCCGATTCATACGTCTTCGTATGATCGATGTAATTGGGAAGCCTAGCCGCAACTTGATGCTTCAGAGCCAAATGACCATTGATGGAGGTGATGTTGGAACATTTGTAGTGGCAAAATTTACATTCGAATACATCCTTATCCAGATGAATACAAGCGTGATCTTTCATGCGCCTACTTTCAAAACGACCGAAATGCACTTTCAACGTTGTACTGCCGCATTCTGAGCACGTCATGGTCTTTCGGCAACCGTGCTTTTCGTAGATTTCGTAGCACGTTCTCGAGATTGGACAGTTCTTTTTCTTCTTCACCACTTTGGCAGGACCAATAGTTGCGCCCGTTTCTTGCTTCACATTCGCATGAATGCATTTTTGGCTCTGTTCTTTTTCTCGCTCCGCATTCATTGGGAAGCATTTTCGCATCATTTCTTCCAATGAAATTTTCTCTCCAGTATCGACTTGCCATCGCTTTTGATGAAATTCGGCATGGGATTTCGGCTTATCCATGGGCTCATTATCTTCTCTCGGATTAGCGCCAGGGACATGGCAAAGTTTACACTGATTCATGATACCAAAATACAGGGTGTCTAAGAAGTAAGTATACCACTTCGGAGAGTCGTATCTCGATAACGACTGATCGAATTCATGTG
>JAQIWJ010001188.1:0-12736 GCA_034695185.1 Discolaimus major
ATAGCAAAATTTAAATTTCGAAATTCGGTTTAAAAGTTATTGGTGGTTGAAAAGCATATTTTCTTGACCGGATAAGCTTGCTGATTCTAAAAATCACTTTCATTTTGATACCCGATCAATATTTAAAAAGTTGATTGTCAGTATCGGTTTTTGAGATATCGATTTCCAAGCGATCATACCCTGATCAATGGATAAAGCATGATCGATTGTATAGGGAAACACCCCCACATTCCAGTACCTTCATTTTTGCATAATTGCTTGATCAAAAGATTATGTACTGGAGGATACGCAATAATTTCTGATTTTTAGAATTCATCCAAAATACTCGTGATTTCTGAACTGAATTTGTTGAAGTATCAGACATTCACATAAAAAATGATGCAGAAATAAGGCCAAAAAACGAATACAGAAAAAAATTGACGCTAGTGAATTTCAAAATAACACGTGCTTGGATCACTCAAAATGAAGAGACAAAAAAACTGATCCATCTTCCCAGAATCACATTAATCCAAACCCTTGGCAATAAGTAATCGCCTTCAATAAGCGTTCTTTCAATTTCTCTCTGCTACCGTATTCGGGCAAAAGCAGCACGTTAAAGCACGTATGCGCCGTTGGCAATTTATCCGAATCAGCCCCATTGCGAGCGATTGTGAATTTCAATTTCGACATTCCACCGATCGGAATACGATCACTGCCCGTCACGAAACGCAGGAACAGTCGCTTTTGTTCTTCGCTCATCTCGTGAATAATCTCCCAAAATTGCCTGAAATCGATGCCAAGATTAAATACGCTTGCAATGTGTTGATATAAAATTCAGCTTACTTTATTATCGGATGATCATCTGCGTACCCGTTGTCGTAATTCGTGGACCGCTCCAAAGTTTGGAAATCGAAATTCTGAAAAAGGATGATGATTAGGGCCAGCTCTTCAATAAACTGCAGCAGTCCTTACTCTGCTTCCACAAACCAATTGTTCAATTTCATCGGGTCGAAATAACCAACTGAGAAGGCTCTCCGTGGTGCAAACCATGCAGAAACCTCGTCGAAATGCGTGAAATTGTTGCTCCATTGAACGATTGAGCAAATAATCGGCGTACAGCTTGATGAATTCCTGCAAATAAACGTGCAATTTAGTTCTAATCTTCAAATCCAAATATAAAAATCATACTTGTCGATTCTCCTTGGTAACAGGTATCTCCTTTCCATTTGGTTTCAAATCGTACGATGTCTGGTCGCCGTAACAACTCGTACACGAAATGCAGAACGTACTGGCGAAGACATCCTCGAAATCGTCACCGGTATAATCCAGCATTTGTTTCAGACTCGAATACAATGTCTGAAAGGCGACAGCTTGAATACGTATACAAATTTTAGAAGCAATCAAACTTACCGCGTCCACATCTTTCAGATCTTCGAAAATTCCAAGCTTTCCGAGTAGCTTCTTGTAAACCACCATCGGAAACTGAACGTCCACGATGATATTATTGTAAATTGCCAAACCGAACATGGTTCCAATCAGCGTATATTCGGCTAAGCCATCCACGCAATTGGCATTGAACCAAAATAAACGAGAATCCGGATGATACGTGAACATTCCTAAAAGAGAGCACGGCCGTTAGTTTTGCTAAAATCAGCAAATAACATAAAAATTTACCATAATCTGGATTGAACAGCTGCGCCGTAATTAATTGGTAGAATTCCTTCGAAACGCCGCCTTCATCCACGCCTTGCTCGTTCTCGAATTCAACGTAAAGCTGTTTCTTGAAATCACCAGGCGCATCCATGGCAATAATTTCCAGCTGAAATGAAAGCAATTTTACGAATGCGTCACGTTGCCAATTTATGCTTACCGTGGTCAAAACATCCTCTACCAAATGCGTTCGACGCACACGCAGACGCAAATACGGACTAGACGGTGCTCCAAGCAGCGTTTGGAGTATGGCTTGACGCCTTTCCGTGTACATCCGAATTCGACTGTCGAAGAACATGCTTTGCATTTTCGCCACCGGCAAGAGAATAAATGGGAAATCCATGAATGCGAATCGACCATCTTCTGCCTGAAATTAGACAGGATATAATAGACAGTACAGACGGATAAGTATTCACCACCTTACCTTGTAATTCAGGAAATCCTTATCAATCTCGATGATATCCGATAACGTCTCGTTGTAGAATTCATCGAACGGGACCAATGGACGTAGCGAATCGATTGGACGAACACCCAGCACCTTGCCCAATGGATCCGTCTTTGGCTGCGGTTTCGGTTTGTTCGTTGCGCTGGCACCGTTCTCGTCATCATTATCGTCCACTTGGAATTCGCCTCGACGCATCAGCTTCTCCAATGTCTTGTCTTCGGATTCGTAGAAATGTTTCTCCGCCGTCAAATGTTCCTCGTCGTCCCGTTCTCCGCCGTATAACGCAGCATAATATAGAATACGGAGCAATTTGGTGGCCGCCGCGACGACTTCGTCTTCCTGCACCGAATGATGGCGACCATAATTTCCGCTGATCAAACGTACGGTGATCGATTGTTGAATAGCGTGGACGAGGTTCAATAATTGGGCATCCGTGTACGATGATAAGAATTTCGCCAATCTCGCTTGACCGTCCGCCGGTAGTTGAGATGCGGCCTTGCAGAAAGCCGGAAACGCTTGTTGAATGAATCCAGGTTCGTGAAGTAATGGCATTTCCAATACGACGATGAATAGATTCAAATATTCCGCGTCCCGTTCGTAAGCGCGTCGATATTTCAATTCCACTTCCGCATTTTCCATTAAATACTTGATGGCATCGGTGAGCGTTTGTTGAAACGGTAAACCGGGAATATCGAATAAAGCTCGAAATGCCGATCGAACTTGAACCAAATCCAAACTGATACCATTGGCGTGACGATGATTACTGCTCTTCGACGTAGGCGATTCCATAATGCTGTCCGGTTGTTCGGTTTCGGTTTTTCGAAAGCTTTTCTTGACGCTATCCGCGCTGTAGAATATTTGGCCGAGAACGCGACGTAACGGTCCGTAATCATCCACCGATTGACATTGATCGATAAGATCCAATAAACGTTGTTCCGTCAAATAATCGGGACATTTCACTTCGATACCTGAAAGAAGGGATCATTATTTCTGATGAGCAACTGAACTTGTAATCGCATACCGCTTTCTGGTTCCATACAGTCCATCATCGTCGAACTTTTTCCATCCGAATTATCGCCCATTGAAACCGGAGTATCATTTTTCACAGGCGGCTGCGATTCGCTTTGGTGCGGAGGCAAAACCTGAAATTTGCATACGACTTATTCTTGAAAAAATGCTTGTAAAGCATTCAGATAATGAAAATCGATGAAAACATACCTGGTTATCATTTTCAACAAGCCGAGAACATAATGTCGCCCCTGAGCGCATTAAATTCAGTGCTAATGCAGCCGAGGAATTCGCATCCAACGCTGAATTTCGATTCACATTCGAAGCGCAATTGGTATTGGAACAATTAGGATCGCCGCAACCGACGGTCACTTGAGTAAAATATTTCCCCAATAATGACGCCACTTTATTGTTGCTGGACGTCGGCCTAAAAAAGGTTTACATGAATTAATATGTGCCATGAAATTTGTAAAAATTTGATGCAGCAATGCATATGAATTTTCCGGATTTGTGATTAAAATTTCAGCTTCAGAGGCATACAAGCAGCGAACTCAGAGCCCAAGCATATCCTCGCGAAAGATTGCCAAAATTCTAATTACTTACCCATCGTTTTTATCAGAATTCTTCGACATGGCTTCTTGCCAAGAATAATTTCGGAAATTACGAGGAAATGGCTTTGAATAATTGCTATTCAGCCGGCTGAATTGCAATCAGCTAAAGGCACGAGACACGTTGATTAGTGCTTTTTCGGGGAACAACAAAAGGAAATCAGCGGCCAAAAAGGAAAAGCAAAAGTCTTATGCACATTCACCTTCTTCGACCACAAGATCGATGCTGCCAGCCGGCTGGCACGAAAATGGAGAAAATCGCAGATGCAACATCCACAATTCAAAGGTAGTTTAAGATTCAATGAAATATCATTCATAAATGTTTTTATAATTTTATAAATTAAACTCATTTAGTGTTTGTAACAAGTTATCAAAAACATCCGCTTTTGACCGTAAGTCAGTGAAGCACAAAATTTCAATAAATATCTGCATGAAGTATCTGAACCTGAAGTTTACCATGCCCCAGTGATTTTGCAAGCAAAGAAATAAAGAAAAAGTTTCTTTTCCCACCAAATTTTATCCTTGCTTGGATTTATCTGATCAGTATTTTGTATTCCCAAATTCGATCTGATCAGTTAAAAATTGTGAAATGGAGAAATATGAAGGACGTTCTACGATTCCAAAATATCCCGAAGATCAACAAGAAGATACCAGTCGTTCGACGAGCGTCGGAATAAACGACGCCGAAGAAAACACCGGTGGTCGAATTATGGACGAGGATGAAAATATTATTGACGACGAAGAAAACGGTGGACAAGGCGATCAAGACGACGAAGATGAAGATGAGAATGACGAGGAAAGAGAGGATCGTCGATCAAAGGCGAAATTAACGAAATCGGCCAAGAATAAACGAGGCGATGCGGAATTTCAAACTCAATCAGAAACCGATTGCGCCAAACGTTTCGAATATTTATTGAAACAAACGGAAATATTCTCTCATTTTATTTCTACCGGAGATGCTGGTGCAGGTAAAGATTTTTCTTAACTCTTGCGAACTGGGTCTGAAATAAATTTTATTTCAGATAAAGCTCCCGGATCGCCGTTGAAAATGCGTGGACGACCAAAACGAGAAGAATTCGTCTCCAAACCTCCGACGGATATCCAACGTATGGTTTCGGTTGGCGATCATCGTCACAGGAAAACGGAGAAAGAGGAAGACGAGGAATTATTGACGGAAGCACGTAAAGAAAAGACGTTCTTCAAATTCGAGAAATCGCCGAAATGTAAGTTTCAAATTCTTTCTGACCTCCAGTGTAATGAAGGATTCCTTGTTTCAGATATCGAAGGCGGCGAGATGCGCGATTATCAAGTCAGAGGCTTAAATTGGATGATCTCATTGATGGAGAACGGTATCAACGGCATTTTGGCTGATGAAATGGTATGCATTTTTTTCTTATTTATTGCATGACTTAAATGATCATATGATTCATCTTTTAGGGCTTGGGCAAGACGCTGCAAACCATCGCGTTGCTCGGTTACATGAAGCATTATCGGAAATTGCCCAGTCCGCATTTGGTCATCTGCCCAAAATCGACCATGCAAAATTGGGCCAACGAGTGTAAACGCTGGTGTCCATCGCTGAATGTGGTTTCGTTGATTGGAGATCAGGAAACAAGGGTAAGAAGAAGGATGTAAGTATAATTGCCCTTGACCTCATCAAGAATTTTTTTGCAGGGTCGCATTATCAAAGACGACATAATTCCTGGCAAATGGGACGTCCTATTGACGAGTTACGAGATGGCTTTGATCGAGAAAGCTTTATTGAAGAAATACAATTGGCGTTATTTGATCATCGATGAAGCCCATAGGATCAAGAATGAGAAATCGAAGGTAAAAGTTCTTTTTGATGTGACATCACGAGTGTGATTCGTACTCTTTCTTTCAGCTATCTGAAATCGTACGCCTATTCAGATCGACCAACCGCTTACTTCTAACGGGAACGCCGCTTCAAAATAATCTCCACGAGCTTTGGGCATTATTGAATTTCCTGCTGCCGGACGTGTTCAATTCGGCCAATGATTTCGATGCTTGGTTCAATACGACCGATTGTTTGGGCGATCAAACGCTGGTCGAACGGCTGCACGCTGTAAGTCCTGTTCAGCATATGGCTGATCAGTTGTTTTTTTTATCGTATATCATCTTTCAGATACTGAAACCGTTCTTGCTGCGTCGTTTGAAATCGGACGTCGAAAAATCGCTGCCACCCAAGAAGGAATTGAAAATCTACATTGGCTTATCGAAAATGCAAAGAGACTGGTAAGGTAGTCAAATTCCTTTAGTACTTAGGCTACAGAAAGGCATTTTTTAGGTACACGAAGATTCTCATGAAAGATATCGATATCGTCAATGGAGCTGGCAAATTGGAGAAAACGCGTCTGCTGAATATTTTGATGCAGTTGCGGAAATGCTGCAATCATCCATACCTGTTCGACGGTGCTGAACCTGGACCGCCATATACGACGGACAAGCATTTGGTGGACAATTGCGGCAAAATGATGTTATTGGACAAGCTGCTGTTTCGCCTGAAACAACAAGGTACTGTGGTTTTGTTTCATAAACCTTGAATTTGACTGACAGTAACTTCTTTCAGGCTCACGCGTCTTGGTATTCTCTCAAATGTCGAGGATGTTGGATATTTTGGAAGATTACTGCTTCTGGCGTGGCTTGCAATATTGTCGTTTGGACGGATCAACGGCACACGAGGAGCGTCAGGTAAGTCTAAGAGCGCTTGCGGATGGAGCAGATAATAAGGATATTCATTTGTTTTCAGAAATCCATTGATGAATTCAATCGACCAGGCAGCGAGAAGTTCATATTTCTGCTCACCACTCGCGCCGGCGGCTTGGGTATCAATTTGGCAACAGCTGATGTGGTCATTTTGTACGACTCCGATTGGAATCCGCAAGTGGATCTGTAAGAATTGCGCAGTTTTGAGCAGCACCAATAATGCAATGCAGCTCGACGTTTCAGGCAAGCTATGGATCGTGCTCATCGCATTGGTCAACTGAAAACCGTCCGCGTATTCCGTTTCGTCACTGAGAACACGGTGGAAGAACGAGTGATCGAACGAGCCGAAATCAAATTGCGTCTCGACACGGTGGTTATTCAACAAGGACGTTTAGCCGAAGCTCAGAAAAGTTTGGGCAAAGACGAGATGCTGATGATGATCAGACACGGTGCCAATCACGTATTCGCCGGGAAGGAATCCGAAATCACGGACGAGGATATCGATTCCATTCTGTCGAGAGCTCAAGAGAAAACTGAGGTAAGTCGCTAAAACTGCATCTATTTCCTGCAACTCAAGTACGCTGTTTTCAGGAACTGAACAAGAAATTGGAGAAACTGGGCGAATCGTCATTGCGCAATTTCACGTTGGACGCGCCTGGTCAAGAAGGATATACGGTGTATCAATTCGAAGGCGAAGACTATCGCGAGAAGCAGAATCGAGCGGTTGGATATTGGATCGAGCCACCAAAACGTGAACGCAAAGCCAATTATCAAGTGGATGCTTATTTCCGGTAAGCTCTTTTATGCTCTACAGCTTCAAGACTAACCAGCAATTCATTTTCAGGGATGCGTTGCGCCAACATACCGAACCTCGAGCACACAAAGCGCCCAGGCCGCCGAAGCAACCGAATATTCAAGATTTCCAATTTTATCCGCCTCGTTTATTGGAATTATACGAACGCGAAATTTATTATTATCGGAAAAGCATCGGTTATAAGGTAAGCAATATGAATTCATAATGGATCAATGTATGGTGCTGGCGTGGCTGGCGGCGTGTGAACGTCCAAGCCGCCTGTCAGCTTGGCAGCCATTCCTGCTTCTTCTTCGAGGCTGGTATCGCTTCCCCAGATGGAGTCCAAATCCTGGTCGTCGTGCTTATCGGTCAGAGAGCTTGGAAATCTGATGAGACGAGGCTTCTGATTCTTGTCTTTGACGGGGAATACTAGGTATTGCGTCTCGTGGTACAGCGTAGGATCGTCCGTGCTTTCGAATTGACTTAGAAGTCGATTCGTTATATCGTTGTTGGGTGAGAGTAGTAGACTTTCTGCCGTTCCATTCCTGGCGTGATGCCCGTTTTCATGACCATTCTTCTTGGTAATCCCGTTAGTTTCTTTGCGTCTGATCTCTTTATCCGGATCAGTTTTGGTCAAATTGATCAAGCTGCTACTTCGGAGGGTGAGATTCGTTGGGCCGACGGTGTTCCGTCTCAATGCCGAATGAGGTGGGGATGGGATTGGAGGCAGTTTTAAATGATTATTGTTGTCGGGTGTGGTCAAATTGATCTGCATACGTCCTTGTTGATGTTTGTGACTGATATCGATGACTTGACGCAGTCGAATGATCAGTTTCCTCATTCCTGCCAGGTGATTATTGCGGTCGTACTCTAACGAGCATTTGTAGGCTTCGTAGATGATGTCTTGTAAAAGGGGCATGTTTAGCATTGATGGATCTGTAGATAGCGGTTGTTGTTGCTGCTGCAAGGCTTTCGATGCGGCCGATGCTGCTTTGATGATCAATCGAACTCTCGGTTGACGTAGCATTATGATTGGAACGTTTAGTTCCCAGGCGTATTGTAAAGTGAATAAGCATCGTCTATCAGCCACGGTGACTTCGTTCAATAGGAATATGAGTGCTCCTGTTTGTTGGAGCATTTCTTTCACGTTCTTCGCGCTGGATCTGCTTGCTTGGATCGGATTCGTGGATATGAAGAAATCCGGCATCAAATCGTGAGCTATAGCGTACAACGATTGATTGTGATATCGTTTCGGTAGCAGTCCGCAAATGTAGACGGTCCGATTTCGCGTATCCGTGGACATTGGGGATGTATCGATACTCGAGATCATGGATTCAGGGGATAGGATTGAATCTATGGCTATCTCTACTTCGGGATTATAGAGTTGAGACATTCGTGGAGGTTTTGTCTGATCGTGACTGAAGGCAGCCGGTTGTGCGATTAAAATGGGCTTTGGTCGCGTGATGATGCATGGGGCAACGGAATATATGGAATATGGTATGGATGGATGCTCGAATAGATGGATGACGCAGTTGACCAATTGCTAGGCTCTGATGGGAAAAGCACCTTTCGGTTTCTACGGTAACCAATGGACGATCGAGAACGAGGCTGCTTTGAATGCAAGTTTAGCGTGATGAGCGTATTTGTCTTTATTACGAACCCCTAGAATGGAGGCGGTTCGTGCCAATATTCCCGTCGAATGGAAACACCTGCACCCCTGTTTCGTGTTGATCGCTTCAGTGAACAAACGCGAGATTCTTGTTTTTCCCATGAGAGAGTATCTCGAAAGGTCGTTAAGTCGGCTGAGAAGGAATTAGTTTGACGTCATCCCTTAGGTGATTACGTCTCCAGGGGAGGTCTTGCTTTGAAGACGGATATAGCTTGTTGAAATGTTACGAATGCATGAATTGTTTGCGTGGTATTGATGAATAGAAGGCGAAATGAATTCACAATCAATTTCTTTGCCTTCATTAATTGAACTCCATATTTTTTTAGTCACCCAAGAATCCGGATCTACCACCGGCCGAAGCGGCGGAGAAGCAGAAAGAAGAGCAACGTAAAATCGATTCGGCCAAGCAATTGACCGAACAAGAACAAGCGGAGAAAGAGCAATTGTTGCAACAAGGATTCAACAATTGGAATCGACGCGATTTCCAACAGTTCGTCAGGGCCAACGAGAAACATGGTCGACAGGATATCGAGAAAATCTCGCAAGAAATCGAAGGGAAAACGCCGGAAGAGGTAAGCGGCCCCATTTTCATGATGAGATCGTGAATTACGGAAGGCATTCTGTCAGGTGAAATCCTTCGCGGCCGTATTCTGGAAACGTTGCAATGAATTACAAGATTACGAACGGGTCATGTCGCAAATCGAACGCGGCGAAGCCAGGATTCAACGTCGGCTGAGTATCAAACGAGCGTTGGATGTCAAAATCGCCAAATACAAAGCCCCGTTTCATCAATTGCGTATCGCGTACGGAACGAATAAGGGCAAGAATTATACTGAAGAGGAGGACAGGTATGGATTTCTGGTGAATAACATCGCATAAAAGCTGATGAGGATTAATTTCAGGTTTTTGGTGTGCATGCTGCACAAACTCGGATTCGAGAAAGAAAGCGCGTACGAGGAATTGCGTCAAGCCATACGTCAAGCGCCGCAATTCCGTTTCGATTGGTTCATAAAATCCAGGACGGCTATGGTAAGCTTGCCCGTGCCGCAGCCAGAAAAAAGGCTGATGATATTGGAATTTCAGGAATTACAACGTCGTTGCAATACGCTGATCACGTTGATCGAGAAAGAAATGCAAGACGCCGAAGAGAAGGATCGTGGCAGCAGCTCGGGACGCGGTCGTGGACGTGGCGGTGGAATGCGTAATCCGAAATTGAGCACGTTGACGACGCAGAAACGCAAGGACGATTCGCCGAAACCGCCGTCGAATCGTGGCCGAAAGAAGACGAAGATAGCTTGATCAAAATGATCATTCCGTCGATTCATTCGGATTTCATGATCGATATGGTGTCGATTTCGTTTTCATTTGTTTTCACCAATATGACTGAACTATGTATCCAGTAACATCAATGATCATATATCTATTTCAATCGTCATTAAAAAACTGCAAATTTCATTCAATCCCAATTCTAAAAAAACGCCTAATTAGACCCGTATTTTCTGATTATGGCCTTCTTGGCTCCTTTCAACATCAACGACCACCAATAAACTTGTAAACCGAACATGAAAACGCACGAACATACGCATTTCTTTGGTATGTAAAACGGAACTGATATCGTCGATATGTTGGCGTAATTGGAATACGCGTAAAACATGAACGGGAATATACAAATTCGGCAGACGAAAAACACCACCATCATGGCCAAACCGTTGAACACGTATAAGTGACCGCTGGTTGCGCCAATCTGAAAGAATTGGATCATTAGAAGGCGTGTTTCATGGATCTGTCCATGAACAAGACCCAAAGTAGCAGCATTGATTGCTGGGTCTGACCCCGGCTTTGGACAGCACGCCCATTCCAGCTTCGGAATGGTAAGGATTGCGCAATTTTACTCACCTCGCTTAGAATGGCTCTCAAGCAGACGAACGGCGTACTGCTGTCCAGCAAATATAAACAACCGACGAAGAAATCACCCAGACCTTTGCGTAACCACTGAAAAGAGCATTTTTTAGTATTCGGAATGATGCTGCATCAATGCCGAGCCAATTTAGCTGGCTCTCATATGGCTCCAATCCACACGCCCAAATTCGAATAGCAACGCTTACCAAAGTGGAAGGGAATGCGATCACGATGAACCACAAATGATGCGCCACCATGGCCGGTCGAGTTCTGACGAATTTCCAAATCTTCTTCAATAAACCGTCTCGTAAAACATCCGACCGTTGTTCGTCTTCGGCTTTCGCGTGAAATACGTAATACATGGACCATAAATCGTAAAGCTGATACCCGACGCCCATCAACATGATTTGGTTCGTCCATGGATGTCTGAAAAACGGGGAATTTTCAGTTGCGATCACTGGCATGATCACGCCAACGTCCGGCATCATTCGCTTACTTGTTGTGGAGGACATTATCTCGAGTATTTTGTACAATGACCATTCCAGAATACGCAACAATCAACGATTGAATGGCCGAGATCGTCCTGAAACGTCAAGATTCATTCACTGATCTTGCAATTGAATTTTGGACAATCCAAGATGCAGTGCAGGGGTTGGGATAAAAACCCAAACACCAAAATCAAAATATCCACTTACTTATTACTAATTTCCAATACGGACGATCGCCGCATCGCCTTCAGCAACGTTTGTTTCAATAAAGCGGCGAAATAGATGAATCCGAAGAACCAGGCCAATAAACTCGCCACGACCAACGTCACAGCGTGCAATTCCATTCTGAAAATAGATACACCATTTAGTATATCCAAATCCAATTGCGCAATTTCAAGATATACGGTATCGATACCAATCACAACCCAAATAGCAGCCTCAAATTTTAAAATTTCCTTTACTTCCGTCGTAACAGAAAAACCAGTACAATCGTGTACATAAACTGAAAATTTAGTAATCAACGAAACAATGAATTTTTGACCTTCTTCACTTGGCTGCATCCAGAGGCAGCCGAATGATCGACGCTTTTCGATATCAAATACGCTGGAATCGTTCTTTTGACTGGACTCGTACTTGGAGGCGTCGTCTTGTTCGTCGAGGAACTCGGTTTGGTCTCTTCTTTCGTAGCACCATCGGTCGCACCAGAATGACCCATACGTCGAATCCCGAATTCGTATTCCATGATGGATACGACCAGGCGAATCCAACTATATTCGTATTGATCGGGCAATTGTTCTTTGATTGGCTTCAACGTGGTGATATCTGAAAATGAATGTTAGTTGCATTTTGCTACGACTAGATACGAAACTTTCATACCCGAATTGATTGGAGGTTGACGCACTATTCGTCGAATTTGCTCCTGAATTTCCGGCATTATTCCAACCAATTGCAAGTCGACTGGTAAACCGACACGGCAGGCGTCCGATAAGTGACTGTAGATGGTTGATTCCGAGAAATTGCGAGCGATAGCAATGGCTTTCTGAAATGGAAACAACCAAATGACTCATCCGGTCATTGCATGTAGCAATTTGCTTACCGGTGATTTCTTCTCCTCAACACACATTCGATAACTGCTCCGAACCGTCGGTGATAATTGCTCGATTTGCTTTCGCAATTCATCCGGCAGTTTCTGCAAAAGAAACGATTTTAGCATGCCAAACAACAATCCCAGCAACCGCTTACCAATTCCTGATCATCCTTGTCTGGACCAACGGTTTGCTCAAACACGTCCCTGCTTGAGCGTGGATATTTGGCGCAGGCGGAGTCGATGGCATCGAGGAATCTCTTGCCGAATTGTCGAACACGTTTTTCCGTGAATTCGTCCACTTTGGCCAAATTCTCTGGTGTTGA
>JAQIWJ010001189.1:0-12734 GCA_034695185.1 Discolaimus major
TCAGAAACAGAAATTTTTATCCCAACTGAAACGCAAATAATTTTGGATTTCGTTCAGCATTTCAAGTAAGCCTAAGCTTAAGCCTTTTGGATTTCGTTCAGCATTTCAAGTAAGCCTAAGCTTAAGCCTTTTGGATTTCGTTCAGCATTTCAAGTAAGCCTAAGCCTAAGCCTAAGCCTAAGGTCGGGTCGGGTCAATGAAAAATTTATACTGGCGGGTCGAGTCTGGGTCGGGTCTGACCTTGACGGGTCCGGGTCGGATGCGGGTCAAAAAATTTTGACCCGTTGCCATCCCTAGAAAGAATAGACCATTTACCGCATACTGTAGTTTTTAAATTTGGCGCATTTGATGTAAGCGCGAGCAAATTCCTATGGCACCACAAATGCGATATCAGCGAGCCAGGGCAGGAAATGTGCGAATAAGAGAAAAATGCTGAAAAATTCTCCAGATCAGAATTTCCAATTATACAGTAATTGAATATTCGATATTTTGGTTATAAAAATTGCACTAGGAAATTTGTACATGATTATCCAGCCTCGCGCGAAATTTGAAATTTTTGTGTGCGGTAAATGGTCTATTCAGTTTTGAATGCGCGACTACTATGCAGAATGACATTTCATTCAATCGTCAATGTGAAAATACTAGTCATGAGTCAACCAGCATTGCATAGCCAAGTTTTATAACACCAGTACCAATACTAAAATTTTTCTGTATCATATCTGATTTATGTATTGGTGAATTGGTATGGTTTTAGTGTTGCTTTACTATTATTGATATTCACAAATCGTAAAAAAATTGGTATACATAAATTTTTATGTATTGATATGTCACACAACATTAGTACGGGGGCATGAAATTTTGGTACATTGCACAAGAAAGTGAAATGATTTTTCCCCATTGAACATGCTCATGTCCATGTTTCTTACAGAACGAGCATAATTGCGCAATTTTGCAACTGCCTAGGCAGTGCAGGATCCTACAGCCCTGATTGAGCAATTTCTCAATCGCCATGTTTTCATTGAAGCCTGGCCTGACACCCATTGGATCCGTAATCCACTTCATGAAATCTGGCTGGCCTTCGTTCAAACGAAGTTTTGTTTATTTGAAACTTATCCTCAGGTATCGTTTTCTCAAAAGTAAAGGCCACTTTTTTCTCAAAACAATCCGTGCACTGGGGATTATTAGACACGAAAAAACACAGGGCGAATGTAAATAGAATGCAATCATGAATTTGAGCCGATTTGTTGATCAGAACGTAGAACGCATCAGATTATGCGAATATTCGCCTTTCGTTTTCGGACTGAATAATAAATTCGATCTGTGCGGTATGGGATCGTGAGGTCCGGACGTGGGTGTATGTCCGGCGCAGTAAATCTCCAAATCTTGCGTATCGTTACGATTATGGAAATACGTTTTCAACGTGAGGCGACTACCGCAAATCCAACATTTGAAACAGCCTTTGTGAAAGTATGCGCCGTCTTTCAATGGGCCGATTTTGTCGTTGAAATATGTTGGACGTTTGCAACGGTGACAGGGTTCTTTCATTTTCTGGAGAGAAAAAATGCGTGATTGCTTTTGGGCAACTGATGAGGGACCACTGGGCTTCTGGTCATAGCTGCGTAAGCTTCTGTCCCATGCTAGCATGCGATGACAGCTTCACAGGAATGATAGGTCAAGAAAATGACCAATGACATCATGACCAAGTTTCAAGCCCCCCAAATCATAGGTGACAGAAATTAGGAATTTCAGATTGAAATTCTACCCTCAGGTGATGTAGAAATATTCCACCTTGACTCTCTGTCCACTAGAACATCATTTCGAACTGGCCCCTGTTGTCCAGGTTGCAATTTTCTACACTCCCGGTTTCGAGTGATTCCGAAAATAAGCTCGAAAACCGGTCCGAATGCAAGCGGTGAAAAAGTTTTTCTCACTGAATATATAAAATAGAAAAATAACATTCGACTTTCGTCCGTCTCCGAGGACCCATCAAACCGCAAACAAAACGGTCCAGTCTTTGGTCCGTTTGATGGAAATTTTTGCGAAAGTTGTTTTTAGAAATTTTTGATGACGCTAATGAGACTGTGCTTGCTGAGACGAGGCGTATTGTAGAATGACGCAAGGCAAATTTTTTCGTAGATGATAATGTGATGATTCTAATCAAGCAAAATCAGGTACAGACAAGAATATCGATTTATATGCGGGCAAAAAGGCTTCTTCAAGCATTGCAGATCATGCATTGTTATTTGCATGCTGATTTTTGCTAGTTTAATCCTCAATTACGTGGACCACGCCTTTTTCATAAGCGGTTACAGTACCCCGTGTTCTTTTCCATTCTAAGAGTACAATTTGGAAAACGGAAACCTATTCTCCATCCTAGGAAAATGCGTAGCCGTTAATTGGCGCTTTAGAAAAACCCCAATGGGATTCGAAGAGGGGGGGGGAACAATTGTATTCGTATTTACATCGTTCCTTTTAGGAAAAGCGTTCCGAGGCCATGATTAGACGAGGATCGGATACGATGCTCTGCTCGGGCCTCTTGTGTGCTGTTTTTCGAGAAGTAAAATTAGGCATCAAAATGAACACGATCATCCTTGTCTTCTCCAATTATCTCGATGAGCCAGCCTTATTAAGGATAATGAAGTGTTTAAAAGGCGCCCGTAATTGACTCCGAAATTGAGTTTAGCTAAAAGAGAACAATCCCCCCCCCCCCTCTCCGGGCTCCCTTCTCGTATTCACTAATGAAGGGCGTTTTCCTATGCTTTTATCCATTTTCGATATACTGTAGCTAATTATTCCAATCATTCGCTTATTTTTACACGCAGAAGTGTACATATCTGAAGCGGTTACAGTAATCCTGATCTTGGCACATTCACATGTATGATGGACGGAAATTGACAAAGACACTTTTCATACATCACTACATGGAAAAAAAAGAGAGACCCGAAATATGATGAATTAATCATCGCTATCTTCTTCATCACTGCTTCCGATCATCATCGATGATGCAGTGTGATTACCAGCTAAACCAGCGGATGATTCTTTTTGCTTTTTCAAAACTTTCTTATGTTTCATACGTCGATTTTGGAACCAGGTTTTCACCTGAAAGGATGCCTGTTTTAGCATTTTTCAAATATTGGGCATTTGTTCACTCTGATCACGTGAAATGTGATGATCATGTGATCACATGATCATGATCACGATCGATCACTATCACATCATGCATACTTGTGTCTCGGATAAATTCAAAGCAGCCGCCAATTCTATACGTTCGGGCGTGGATAAATAACGTTGACATTCGAAACGTTTCTCCAGCCCTTGTAATTGTTGATCAGAAAATACCGTTCTGGCTTTACGTCTTCGATAAGATTTACTATTCGGACCGCTATTCAACGCGTGACCATCAACTACGCCGCACGGTTGGTGCCAGAATCCAGGGAATCCTGAAAATGCCTATTTTTATGATTTATGCATGCAAAAAATGTTCCATGACATTTTGATATCAGATACGCTATCGAATGCTCGCATTTATATGCCATATGTAAATGGCATTTTATCCATGCTAGGTGAGAGGGATCATGTAAAACCGATCATCTCTTTTGTACGACCATTTGGGGAGACTGACCCAATGGCCGATTTGGAGTGGGATTAATTTTTTTGAATGGACCGAATCGTGAGCGGCACCTGACAAAACAGGAGCGGCGGCGAATGAGCAAAGCGTTCAATGCTGAACGTGATCTCGATTCAATGTACCGTATTATGTCCCTTCTGTAGAGAGAGAGCCAATTTCCAGGCAAAAATTGCTAAGCGGATTATATTGATCTCATGCCGATTGTATACACCTAGTACAGCAGGGGCCATTAATGAAAAAATGGGAAAAGGATTTAGGAAACTGGTCCAATATACACAAATTACATGCGTCAACGAACGGAAATAACTTGCCAATCGTTTGTACATTTGACAAATCGGAAATAGGAAATCCCCTCCCCCTCCCCCCTCCCCATGGTTAGCCAATGCCATCTCGAAATCATGCTAATGTGTTTGAACGTGGACTCGCTAATTTCCTATAATCACATTTCTCACATGGTAAAAGCATACGTGCATGTGAAAATAGTAGAAAAAGTCACAATCAATTTGCATCGTTTACAAAGGGGAAATCCTTCTACTCAACATCGTAGTAGAAATCGGTCACTACGGGGTATACGAGTAGGATGCATTTTGAAAATCATGCCTCAAAATGGCTATTCTAGCCTCGAGGTATGCGAAAAGTTCCATTTAATTCATCAGAAGGTAAATGCGTAAAGAGGTTTCCAGTGCGGTGTACTGTAACCGCTCCGATTGGCCTCAAAGAGGCGCATTTTTGTGTATTTTCAGAATCTTGCATGGTAAAAATGCGAGCAAGTGGAAAATCTCAGCATAATGTTAGCCATCAAAGGCAATTAATCGAAGAATCAGATCAAATGCTCAAAATTTGTGGCTTTTGAGAAGCCGAAAACGCGTGCAAGCATTTTTTGTATGAAACTGACCTCTTTGTGCTAGAATCAAGGATTGTTCCAATGAGAAACATCCGTACGGTATCCATGGATTCGGTATCGGAGCTGATGCCGCCCAAATCAGCTCGTGATTAGCCGGTGATTGATGCAGTCTCTGCGTGTTTATGCTCCGAATTGCAGTTGTTGTCACTGGTGTGGATAAAATGGAAGAACAATTATTCGATTGATTCTTGCTGATTGGAATATTCGAAGTTGAGAATTCCGGCGTGGACGGTGTTGTGGAAATGGGGGATTCGCATTGCGATCTTCCATCTTTCTTGGATTGATGTCCGGAAAGGAGATTTTCGATGGAGAATCGATTCGACGATCCAGTAATCACTGGTTTAGTTTTACAAACATTGTCTCGAGATGATTCGTCCATTCGATCCATACTCTTCATCACGCCTGGCATCATTGGAATGATTTATTTTCGCTTCGATGCGTTTTCGAGCATCTCCGAAGCAAGGTGGACAAAAGAGGCGGAGCTTAGGTACCGACCGGAAGGGCGGAGCACAGGGCAGGCGCGTCATGATTGGATACTGCGTCTTCTCGGAATGATTCTATTGGACGGCTGTGAATTGAGGCACATGATGACAGAATATTGGCATTGAAAATTCTTGACTCGAAAATTGGAAAAGCCTCTGCATTACACAGAATAAATTTCACACATCTTTTTCCGGCCTATTTTTTAAAATGATAAAGTCAAAATTAGTATGCATTAGGCATTTTTCCATTTGAATGTTCTCCGAATTATCCTATTGACCTGACCACCCTGTACATGTTGTTTCGAGTGGACAGTGGTCAATTTTGGGCGAATATCGTCGCCACGAAGTCGGGTGTTCACGCTGCGTTCGAGGGCGGAGCAATCAATTAACGTTTCCATTCATTAAATTACGCCCAGCCATGAGTAACGCCCCAACAGAATGGAAGCGTACCCGCTGCGTTCACAATTGGCCCACCAATTTTTTTCGAACAATACAAAACGCCCCCTAACCCTCAACTCGCGTGGATGAGAGCTAATTACGAGACAATAAAAACAGGATTGTTATCACATTTCTACTTGGCAGGTTTTTCACTTGCCACGCAGCGTGCGATCGGTCGCTAAAGAATGGACATGCGTACGACAGTGGGCAAGCGGATAATCGCACCCGAAATGAATCCAATTGCAAATTGCGCAATTCGCCTGACTCACAGGCAGGCTACAGTATGCTCAGAGAAATTTGAAAATACGTGATTATTTGCATCAATGCCAAAAGGCACTGCGAGTATTTCTACAGTAATCCATATTCATAGCATCTGCAAAATTGCGCAATTCGCATGAGTCACAGGCAGGCTACAGTATGCGCACAGAAAATACAAATGATTTTTGAAGGCACTATTCTACAGTAATCCATATTCATCCCAAGACTCCGCCGATAATGGGTACATATTCAAATAAGAAATCAACAACGCCTAGGGTATATCCGAAATATTGCATCAACGCTCCGAACATTTTCGCAATGGGCATATCCGTTTGTTGTAAAAGGAAACCGATCCCACCAACCGCAGCACTGCCTTGACCAAAGGCGCCTTTCTCGGCTTGTTTTTCCAATGTCGAATTATTCGATTTCGACCGATTTTCAAAATGATAATCTCCAATTTTCACATTGGAAACATAGGGGTTTTGATCGGATTTACGTCGAATGACATTGCATTCGTAAAAATATACATTGCACGCAAGGATTAGAAGAATAAGGAAGTTCATATTCAGAGGGATTTTTTGAGGGTCCACGTGAGCGAAGATCAGAGGCAAAGCTGGTAAATCTATGTCCAACATTCGTGTTGGTTCAGCTGTACCCAAAGTAATTCTTTACATTTAACATGGATTTACTGAATTTTCGAACAAGCACGATGAAAAATGGATGGGATTTTTTCATGGTATGCTGATTTTTGGGGCGCAGGTAGGCATGATGCTGAAATTTAGGCATGACCCGAATTTACACAAGCAAAAGTTATGCATGTATGATAGAAAGTCTTGAATCACGTTTAATATTCTGATCATGATCACCGATGATCATATAATCCGATTTTTTCAGGGCCAGCCGTAGGGCGAGTCGATCCTTTCAAATGGCTCGAGCCGGTTTATATCCGCCTGGGGGCCTCTCAAACGATCAATCAAACCATCAGAATTTAAGGTTTGGCATATTCAGCAGATATGGCATAAAACAAGAACAGAAAAATCGCATGCGTAAAGTAAACCAGACGCACGTTTTGTCATTGATGAGTTTATCTTTACATAAACAAAACTTTTGCCTAATGGAATGCATTTTCGCATTGCCCATCCTGAAGGAAGCTGAGGCAAATTTGAAGGAAAAATGCAAGTATTAAAGTGCATCCCATTTCTCCTGCTTTTCTCCAATTCATTCTCGTTCTTCAATGCATCAGAAGGTAATGGAAATTGCGCAATTTCAGTCCCCGTGGATATGATCCGTGTTTTCAGATCGAAATAATTTCAATGCGATTAGTGATGTGCTAAATTTCTGTCACTGGCCAAATCCGTATTCGTTGGCCAAAATAACGCCTGCATTTCGAGCGTACTTGAGAAACGGGTCGTCGACGAATTTCATGATTCACAATGAAAACGACGTCAACGTATCCGTGGCTAATTTAGAGCGGATGGGATATTTTCGCGCGCAAAGATCGGTCGTTTTCATAGTGCACGGATTTCGTGACGATATCGACGCGGGATATATGAGAGATATCAAAGATAATCTATTGGCGTTAGGCGAATTCACTGTGCTCATGGTTGGATGGGAAAAAGGAGCGTATTTATCGCCTTGGAATTATGCTCAAGCTGCGTCCAATACTCGAACCGTGGCTGAAATATTGGCCGATATGAGCAAGGCCATTTTGGACACGGACATTTTCGGAGGTGGGTTTGAAAAAATTCAAATACATCGCATTCAAGCATGCATGATTTTGATCAGTGATAAAATTTCCAGGTAGAAAAGACCAGTTTTATTTGTACTGTATCGGTCACAGTATGGGTGCTCACGTTTGCGGTCAAGCCGGTCTCAAATCCAGGGGTTTATTCGATCGAATCACCGGATTAGATCCGGCTGGTCCTGGTTGGGCCAATTGTCAACATAATCCGTCCATAAAAGCCGAAAGCGCGCAATGCGTGGATGTGATTCATACTGATGGAAATTTCACTGGTCATCTGGACCCGGTCGTTCCGCATTTGGGCGCGTTGAATCGATGGGGATTCGTGGATTTCTATCCGAACGGTGGTACGAAACAACCCGGATGTTCGGTGTGGGATAATGATTTTCGATCGTGCAGTCATCATCGATCCGTCGGTCTGTTCTTGTATAGTATGCGTGCGAATCGAGGCGTATGCAATGCTCGTGGACCGTGCAGAAATGAGAGATCGTTGCCCGATCGATCGTGTACGGAGGCAGGAAAGCAACAATTCATGGGATATTATTCATCTTGTCATTCGAATGTGGCAACTGATCAGAGAGTCGGAGGCGTATTTTATATTCAGACAACTGCTTCTGATCCGTATTGCTGATCAGCATTGCTTGTGATCATGTTAACTAATCCACGGGTCTTCACGTGCTCGTGAGGATATTTTTTAAAAGTATTCAGTCCAACTGCAGAATTTGGACATGCAAATCACATAATTGTTGATGGACGGTATTTTATTCATGTACACATATAAATTCCATCCCAAAAAAACACGTCCATCCAATTCGTCAGTGCTAAGGATAATTTCGTGCAGATACTATAAGAGTGCAATAGAGTATAGAAAAATCCCATAATCAGAATATTTGAAATTTTTAGACTGCTGTTTTTAATGGCACATGCCACCTCCCATACCGCCACCCATTCCTCCTCCGCTGCAACGTTTGGTCATCTTCTTATCCATATGGCTATCATTGGATTGACCAGCGGCCAAGCTGCGCGAATTCATGCATCGTTTTTGGCGGTTGTTGTTGGCTTGACGGATATTGGCGAAGATCAAGCTGGATTCGTAATTGCTGCTTCCCATTTGGGCGTTCAACGCGCGGAGTGCCCGGTGTCCGCAACAACAGCAGCAGCATTTGCAACAGCAGCAACAACAGCAGCAGCAGCAACAGCAACAGCAACAACAGCAGCAGCATTTGCAGCAGCAACAGCAGCCGCGTTTATTGCGAGCCATACGTTTGTCCATATTGGCCATGGCGGCGTCGGACGTGCCTTCTTGCGTGTCGCGTTGGGCCACTCGACCCCAACCGCCCATACCCATACCGCCTCCCATGCCACCTCCCATGCCGCCGCATCGCTTTTGGCGGTCAGCGTCGCGTTTCTGACGTCCCCAACCTCCTTCGCCGCCGCCACATCCGCCGCTGCAACGTTTCTGGCGGTCATTGGTCGAACGAGTTTGGATGGACGGATCAGCTTGTTGAACAGCGGCACCGTTATCGATTGCATCTATAAATGATCAGCAATGCCATTGGCAAGCGCATTGCAATTGCGCAATATTTACCAAAAAGTTGTGGAGCCAAGATTTGAGCAGCTTGTTGCTCTTCTTCCACGCTACGTTTCTCCGTGGGAATAGCCAATGCCAAAGCGGAAGCGAAGAACAAGGCACAGATCAAAATTGACGATTGCATTCTGAACGATTGAATAAATTCGAAGATTTGAATGAACCTTTTCCAAATGGGATATTCAGATTATACGACGCTGCTGGCCGCTGATATTTCGTTCATCCCATCCCTCGGCCTTATATAGGAAATCCCTCGCGTGCAGGATATCCGAGATCTCACGATTAGAATCGTGAGACGAATGTTACGTGATCCATTTCGGCTCCTGCTACATTCGGGGCCAGCTTACATGAACTCCGGGGAGAAAGCTAATAAATACACGCACGCATTGGTCGGATATGAACAAATAGAAGCGTCAAAATCCGTGCCCATTTTTACAGCCAGCTCTCCTCTTTCGGAGGCATGATCGTGAACCGTCATGCTGCTCTTCTTTCTTCGCATCGTGACGGAAATTATTCAAATATTTTCATAAATCAATGTCTCGCCGAAATGGACCCTGGTCGTTTTCGAAGATCTCTCAATTCCTTGCTGATCGGCTTCTTGATCAGGAATTTCGTGCCTAATTTGGTAGAATTTCAAATGAGGATAAGAGAAATACGCGCGTTTCTTTCGACACGGGAATTCCGACGTGAACCAACAATCGCACCAAAAATATAAGCACGCGATTAAGCTCCATAAAATGATCAGTAACAGGGACATGGCAACGATTGCTGAAGTCTCCATTTTTGGACATTCGGTAGGCTGCAATGGCTTCGTCTGCTCCGCAAATTTTTTAAACCGCCTTTGCATAAAAGGCACTAATGAACCCTTCAAAAGGTCCTTTATGATTCTGAAAATTCAATTTTTCTAATCCTCTATTACATCTGGGCCGTGATTTCTTAAAGAAAATGATTCTAACGAAACACTAGACCAGGGAGAATCGATTGATCAGATTTCGATCAAAAATCGATACTTGTGATCAAATACATGGTATTGATCAAACGAATTGCACCGTTGGAATCAGTATGCCTGATTATACAAGCATTTATCCAAGTTATTTGGGACCAACTTGGATTACTGTAACCGCTGCTCCGCTAATCAAATTCATTACGTCACAACTTTTTTTTACTATTTTACGACTTAAAAACGCGTCAACACGCCGGGCCTTGTTCACTCGATCCATCCATAATGTACGGATTAAAAAAAGTGCCTCAAAAACATGGCATATACATAAAAAATTTTTTGATGAGAATCCCGAGTATTTGAATAAGCATGATTAGCATAATTGGGTACGACGATCTGGGTCATATCATCGAATTCAGTTTTGCTAATTTTTCGAAAAATACAAACATGCGCACGGATGGAGTTGAATGAAAGACAAATGGTGACGTCATCCATTTTTCACACGTGCCCCCTGTTTTTAATCAAGGGGTTTCGAATATCAATGACAAAACTTATCATAATGTGGATACATTTGCCAAGTGCGCATGTTTTGGTCATGCTTATTATTTGTCCGGTCATAAAGGGGCGTGTTTTTGACCCGCCATCATTTCTCTCGTTTTAGTCCATGAAAACTTTAATTTGATGCCTTTATTATTCGGAATCCTCTCGTAAACATGCCTGCAAGATATTCATGACATTTTCTGCGCGGGGATGAAAGTTCAAATGCGATGTTGACCATGGATAATCTTCATTTGCATAGTTTTCCAATTTTTGGAATTTGAAAATTTCGATTATCACGTTCACCCATTCGAATGGGTGTACAAAATATAAACGTACTGTAATATCAGGCGTTTGAGAAACTTGCTTATGTACAGTTTACTGATACCGAGTTATTTTGAAAATTTTATCACCAGGTTTTATGACTAGCCAGTTTACATACTGGTAAGAGTAGGTGAAATTTTCAACAATTTTCATCTATGATCCCTCGGCTCGGTTCGGTTGCTAGCCGATTATCATTACTAGTTTGCATTAGAGCAAACATTTCAAACTTTCGATCAAAACAAGCACACTATCTACTCAAAATTCTGCAAGCACACGCGAAAAACAAGGCCTCATTACTCAAATTCGAAAAGATAAGCCACTTATTTTGCACGCATTCCTTTCAACAAGCCATCGAATCGTGAGATTAGAACTTTTGCAAAAGCCCCTTATAAAACCGTACTGCATGTGCGTAGTCTTTTGACGAAAACAAGTTTTTTGTTGGCCTTGATTCAAAAATTACGCCACTAGCCCGAGTAGTAATTCTCTCATTGCTAGGGCTTCAAGGAGCAACGATGCAATTTTAACGTTCTTCACTCGTCTCCCTCATCGCTTATTCAGTTATTCTCGTTTTTCGCCCTGGCCTTGGCTTCCGTTCGAAGAGGAGGGTGTTTTTCTCGATTTTCTCTCACGTCGAATACTAGTGGAAAAGTGACGTCATTCTGTACCGATGCGGTTTTGCACAAGCTGTATCGACTGCAGCCCGGACGGATGCGAGAGGGGGGTGGGTGTTCCAATAGGAAAAATGTATTTTCCTTTTTCTTCTATACCGCCCGCAGTACATCTGGCTCGAAAGAGTGGAGAGGTTGGCAAAACAGCTTGTTTTAGTGAACGTGCCAACTTTTCCCCATTCTACGTTTACGATTTATGAGTATCTTTTGCTATGCTCTCCATCCATCCGGCCCAGAGAGAAGATTCTGGTGTGGGAAAGAAAAATAACAACACCCCGATCTCGTTCTTTCCAAAACTGCATTCGCCGATGCAGTTGCCTTCAAACTATTTTCCCCCAATCGAATTTTTACATTACGCCGAAGTCAGCTGCTTTCTGGTTTCTGTTGGGTGGGCATCGAAATGATTCTACTCATCCACCCTTCTCTCTTGCCTCCTATGTAGCTAATGTTAGCTTTCGAAAAACCGCGTTCGAATAAATATTCTCAATGTCACATGACATTGAAATACCCGGTGCGAATTACAATTCAATGTAGCCTCCCCAGTGAAAATACTGATCAATTTTTTCAGGTCACCCCGAGACCGCTATTGAATAGGCAGTTCTGTAGATCATATTTTTGAATTAGCTGACAAACCGATCGGTTTTGAATTTCGATTGGCTGATTCAAGCTGCGTCTCAGTTGGGAATTGGTGAATTTATTTTTCTCCAGTTCAAGGTGAGGGTTGAATGTGCGAATTTTTTGGTGTCCTATTTTTGGGGGCTGCATGATTCTGAGGCTATGATTCTTCATTCTCTATTAGCTGACTGAAAGCCTCTGAATTTTTGTGAAACTTTTATGAAGTTCACTTCGAAGTAGTATTCTGCTGAATTCATCAGTGAATTTTTTAAATTAGCATTCCCATTTTCTGAACTTTCGAAAAGTTCATTCGAGTGTGAGCATTAGGTCTTTACTTTCTGCACCTGCATTTTTCAAATGAGCTTCCATTGGAAAGGTGCTTTTCCACGTGCACCTGCATAAAAATTCGTGGACGGTTTAGTTTGATGCAAATTTTCCAGCTTGCATCAGAGAAGCCGCCCCAAACCTCTGGTGTATCGAATTTTTTCCAAGCCTTAGTTTTGGCCTCGGTTTGTGAGGATGCTAATTTAGAAGTACAGGTCGTTCCAAAAGTCGCGTCGCATGTTTTGAATGAAATTGCGCGAGAATGGCGCAATTTCTGCCGCCAAAAT
>JAQIWJ010001190.1:0-12733 GCA_034695185.1 Discolaimus major
TCAGACAGATCACACAAGTGATCAGACAGATCACACAAGTGATCAGACAGATCACACAAGTGATCAGACAGATCACACAAGTGATCAGACAGATCACAAAATGATTAGACAGATCACGAAGTGATCATACAGATCACAAAATGATCAGATAGATTATAAAGTGATCAGACAGATCACTAGCAATCGATAACGCATACTCACCATAGTCATAATCCAATACGGTGTCCAGAATACGAAATAGAGTATGACCAAAGTCAATGTTTTCTTGGTCACTCTTCGGACACGACCTTGACGCAATCCTAGCTTTTTGCTCTTATGACGTAATCTGGCCAACATGCTCCCGTAGAAGCAAGTCATACAAAGGAACGGTACACAATAGCACAATGTGAATACTGTAAATACGAACGAACTCGGACCCACGAATGCGCACGTGGCCACTTTAGCCACGGTCCCGTTCTCCTCCCCGACTTCGACGTAATAAATTTCGGCGTGCAAATAGACGGGCATCAAAATCAATGCCGCCGATACGATGCAGGAGAATAGAATGTACAACGCACCTCGGACGGTGCGTATTTGGAGACACCGTTGAGGGAATCTGACGGCCAAATATCGATCGAAACTCAAACAGGTCAATATGAATGTGGACAATGTTTTATTTATACTTTCTATGGTCCAATACACGGTACATAGGGTTTGACCGAAAATCCACCTTTGGAAATAGAATTGAGTGATCAGCATTGGCAACGTTCCCAAGACTAATGCGTCCACGATGCACAATGCGAGCACATAGACTAGCATATGCCGATTCGGTAATGTCCTTCCCAATCGGATGAGGATATTTCCGACCACAATTGCAACCGTCACATTACTGAAGAAGCCCAATGAAATAATACCGTATACCGCGCTAATGATCTTCACCAGCATGGATTGATATTCGTCCCCGTTTTCTTGGCTCATTGTCATGTTCATTACTGATAATGTTATCAGTGATTTTGAAATTTGAATAAGCTCGGCTTCACTGTATCCACATCATAATCATATGATTGAATTTTGATCCGAGCAGTGCCTAGAATAAGGTAACCGGAATAAGCATACTGATGGATGACGTCAATACATCTCAGAGTTTCAAACACCTGTCCATTTTCTAGCTAACTGATGATAATGGTCAATAACGAGTAAAAAAACAGGAAAAGCCGAAAGTGCAAGCAACGGTTGCGTACTCCAAACACGACGATACAATGGGGGTCGCCTTCGTTTCGGAGAAATTTTTCCCAAGGCAAAGGAAGCTACCCTCGCATGAAAGATGTAAGGCACTTAATTTAATGAAGGCGGTCATCATTTCGACTCTAGAGTCTTCCCACGTTCACTTACCCCTGGTGTGGTCAGCCAGCATTGGCCCCGGGGTCATACTGGTGCCCGAGCAAGAAGAAGGGGGAATTCAGAGAAACATACACGCATAGAATTGCAAATACGCATTGAATGGGATTTCGAGATGAGAAATTAGTCGCTACCTTGTAATTTGTCAATGTCAAAACTTCCTCACACGCACGAATCTCATGCCAGAATACTGGACTTTCCCCCGGTTCCACCTAATCAAAGAATGCAAAAAGGCATGTACCGCTTCCAGGTACACTTGAAGAGCGTATGATCAAAGATATCGATTTGAAAGTAAATTTTTCATGACCCCCATAGATTTTTGCAACTGCATCATTTTTCTTGCTAGCCTCTATGGAAGGGCTGAAATTAATGACCTCAATTCAAACGCTAGCTTTTCTTCAAAGACGTACTGCCCTCAGTGCAGAAATTGCAGAAAAACAGTCCACTAACCGACTGTAACAAGAAACTCGGTCTAGAAAAAATGAGACACGAATAGCATTTTTATCTCGCAAATGAATCCCCGCGTGCAATTCGAAAAGGATGCAGCCTTTTTGATAAGTAAATATATACTAGGCATGATTCCATGCATTGGAAGCCTCATTAGTTGGATTCGAATTCCTAGAGGCCATGTTTTTGGAAAAGATTGATCATGAAAAACTTGCATTTTTCCTCGCATTTCTCTCCCGGTATCCATAGCAGGGAAAAACCTTTAGCTAAAAGGCATGAATGAGATTCAAAGCCATTCGTCGTCTAGTTATGTAAGCTAGCCGTGGGTATTTTTCACTCGGTCAGTATTGGACTGATGACAGGGTGCATAACGAATCCAATTTTGCTCCACCTCAGGCCGAAGGGAAAAAGAATTGCTTCTTTAGCATATGCGATCATAAATGGAATAAAAGTTTGCGAAACGTTTCCGTTCGGTGGCCCCTTGTGTGGTGTGTGAGAAAGAGAATGAATATTGCATAAAAACAGATGCGCATCGCATTCCATGGATCAATATGAACCGTCTCGTTTCGTTGCAAAAGCTAAGGATTATGATCCGTTTGCCCCGAATGAGGGAGACGTTTTTTCCCATAAACCGGAACGAAAGGTTTATTAGATTGGCACTAAAAAGGCGCATACAGTCCCTCCGTCCCGACTGGCTAGGAGGTTCGTGTAGATGTGATAACTCATTTCTACGAGGGGTCTAAGGCCACATGGGAAAACGGCTGCTCCACCCCTTATCCGCTGATTTCAAGGCCACGCCTCATTGCAAGTAATCCTTTAAAAATGAGAACCGCATGGAGTTCCTTGTTGAAAAGCCCCAGAAACCTAATACGAATACTAGTGTAAATCACTAAAAGCTTAAATTCTAAACCCCCAGACCTCAAGAGGAAGTCACGGCTAAAAGCACAGGTGCATATATTAATCCGATTCATATCCGCTCTAAATCCCCCTTTCTTATGAAACTTTTCGAGGATTTGAAAACAGGAAAGCATTGTTCAACCTTTCCACCAATGACGTCTCGGCTTAGTCCAGAAATTAATGGAGCGTTTTTAATGTCAACCTCCCCCCCCCCCCCGCGCCACAGTGCCCAGGAGAACCTCATATTGACCAACTCTACCAGGTATTATTATTTGCAATGCAAAATTGTAGAACTGTTATCTCGAATACCTGTCTGGTAATTCAGAATTCATTGCGCGAAATTAGCTATGCATCACGGAAGGAATAATTTCTACAGTATGCCTTGGAAATAAATGCACAGTAAACTTCCCACTCTAGAGGAAACGTAAAATCAACATTGGAAACGGAATTGAAATTACGAATTCCTAATATATCGAATCGTTCGTGAGATGTTTTTCTAACTTCCAATTTCTTCCTCTCCTAATAGATCAGGATTTTCATGGCATCGTGCGTTTTCTTTGACGTCATCAAAATGAAAAGCCTTTGTAATCTAATTTAGGTATGGAAAAATACCGTGGCTCATGAGGGAAAATCTCGTATTCAAAACATGTATCAATCCATGTCTATAAACCCAATTGATGGCAGCTAATTCGTCTGCTGACTGAACGTAGGTAGATTGAGGAAGGATGAAGCTGTTTGTCCCTTATTTCCTGAATCACATCTTCCGTCATCATGCCAACAGAATAACAGGCCCTAATTGAACTTCCTCTTGAGTCAGGAAATTCATTCGTGTCTGATAGTCGAGAAAACAATAACGGATAAAAAAAGATTGATGCAATGCCAAAAAACATGAAACAAATATAATATTGCATTTTGAGAAAATACATCTGTCTTCTCATGGTTCGAAGTCCAGGAGCTGGTAACAAGCCTGGATATCGCATATTCATCAAGCTAAATCCAGGCGAGAGGATTTCCTCAATACGCAAATATAGAATTGGAATATATACACGATCCAGATGCATCGCATCCGTTTCCTTCATTCTCATCGATGCACCGACTGGTGATCAATTTTTTCACACGTGACATATCCATTTTTAGCTACCATAGCAAATGAGACATACTATCAAAGACCATACGATGCTGCATGGTCGATTATCCCCATATCAGCTTGCGAATTTCCATGAAACATAGCCATGCAAACATCCACTTCAATATCATGACTAAATAGGACCAAAAATATCCTGCCATTTTAGTATGCAATTCCTAGTACTGCCATTTTTCACCCGAAAATGCTATGGTTTTTCGACAATCCGATTCATAAGCATGAATCGAATTCTTATCTTTCGTACGAAGCTACGCATAAGCATTGCTGGAAATGGTAAAATCAGACATGTGGGCAACGTTGCGTGTACTTATTGGAAGGGAAAATACAAAAATCGGCAGTATAGTCTTTAGGAGTGTAGAAAATGTCCGCGACCATAGCGATTTTGGTCTATATTGTGCTTACTGTAGCAGCTGCAGCATTGCTTATGTATTCGGCTGGGACACCTGAGAAATGGAGGAAGTACTCAAATGAAGATTTTGATCCCCAAACCGGGTGCAGTCCAGGGCACATTGTGCAAGGGGTCATGGATGAAAATGGATTCAGTCCATGTCAGCCTTCATGGACCAAGGTACTGTATATCTGGCATGCCAGATGAGCCATTGTTCCTGCAAAATTTGCAAAGAGACCTGTGCAAAGCTTCGAAGCATGACTATCACAGTCGCATTCATGATTGCATACTGTAAACGCCTCGCTTATTTCAGGGCGATGCCCGTTCATTGGATCAAGCAGCCGGAGCCTTCATGGTCGTTACGGTATTGACCAGTTTAGTGGCCATTATTTGGTCCATAGTGGCTTTGATCGGTTGCTGTTGTCGTTCATATTTGACCGCATCGTTACCAGGCATAGCCACATTCGCATTCTTATTCTCCGTCATCCCACCAGCATTGCTGATTTCCGACGTTCACGGTCAAGAAGATCAAAGTATCGGCGAATCAACCATTACAGCCACTTGTGCATCGGTGATTCTATTTCTGGCAATCGCATTGGGCTCGATTGCGGCGAAGAAGAAGAAAGATCAAATGATTATTATCTTGCCGAAAAGATGGGAACCGCCGCAAGCTCAGCAATTGCAACAATTGTCGAGTCCGAGGCAGCCGAAACCGCAGGCAAAACCGTGCTCAATCCCTGAGCCAAAACCGGAACCGCAGGAAATGCCCAATATGAAAACGACCAAATTGTGATTGATGGCTTTTTCATAAGCATAAATATCATCGCAATTTTTATTTGCTTTACCAAATCCGATGGGATTTGGCCTGGGCTGTTATAGCGCTTTTACATTGCGCAATATTGCTCCATACAGTTAGCACAGTGAAAAATCAGTTACAGTATCCCGATCAATATAAAGCGTGAACGCTAAATGTAAATCCGATCAAAGTGATCGTTTTTACGGCCATTGTGCTAGCACCATTCACTCGTCCACCTTTCGGACGACGCAATACTTTTCCTTTTCTCAAGCATTGATCAATTTGATCAAACGATTTCATCGATACACAATACGTGATCACGTCTGAACCCTTCTCAAAGCCGACAGCTTTCTTGTTCTGTTCATATTCGCATTTTTTCGCATCACCCAACGCAAAGTAATTGCGATTGTGAAGATATTTTTTCAAACGCCTTTCGCATGCTGATTTTTCATCGCTTTGATCAATGATTGGTATGAATTCGCAAATAGGCACCATTTCTGCATGTACGCTAACCGGATCCAATGGGATGGATTGGATCCATTGATTCCATGCGGTTTTATTCATATTCGGATAATGAATTGGGTTGAAAGGATTTAAATTTCCTCCGGCTAATACCACAGGTGATAGAATACGTCTGATTGGGAATATTTTGGATTTGCACAGTTGCCATATTTTGGCTTTTGATCGTACCAAATCGATTTGGCCTGAAAAAGGAAGGTCATCAGGATTCATGCGTTTGAAAGTTTTCATGAATCATGCAAAATTCGACTATGAATAAACAGGAAAATATAGAGCTTTTGCAAAAGAGAAAGCCACCGGTGAGAGTTGAACTCACGACCTCCAGTTCACTAGTGTTCGTTTTTCTCATCAGTACTAGACTGGCGCTCTAACCAACTGAGCTACGGCGGCGCGCCACCCCTGCGGGGGGCGGAGCCAGAACCCCCTTGGGGGAAGCCTCGACCAAAAAAGAGCAGGGGGACCCTTCTCTCATATATCTGGGTCGGGGGGTTTCAGCCCCCAAGCCCCCCTGGCTACGCCCATGCAGCCAACCCCGCACATGGGCCTGTACCCCAGGAATTCCCCCTGAGGGAGGCTCGAGCAAAAACGAGCAGGGGACCCATCTGGTATAATATTTTGACCGATTGCCAAGAAAAATTGCTCATTTCCCAGGGTCCGAAGGGGCTTCAACCCCCTGGCTACGTCTATGCAACTGGCCCGCACAATAAAATCGATCAGATCTGATCATGATGATCAGAGATATACAACTCGGTAAACCTACCGTTTTTCTGCTTGACTTGAACATTTTGAAATCCGGCCTCTTTTATCTTCAACGCATCACATATGGCCAATTGATCGATTGTCACATTTCGATCGCACTTAGCATCAACATAATCATGGAATTGCACTCTCCATTCTTGTAAACCACCGAATTTGCCTTCCTTAGCAAAATGCGAACCATACGTATGGAAAAATTGAGCAATTTCCTCTTCAGTCTCTTTTGCATGACGCATGCTTTGAAAAAATTGATCAGTAAAATGTGATTTTTTGCTCGGATTAATCACGAATGATCCAGCTTCGTATTGAACAATCAGCGTATAAAATGGATTCTGATCGCTTTGCATGATTTCTTGCAGTTTTTGTGGATAACTTTGATTCTTCATAATCAATGGTGCTTGTAATTTGAAGCTTAGATTCTGAATGTTCCGATCAATGATCAAACCCCAACGTCGCGTCATATCCAAAACGGAATCATAGCTAGAATCGTGAATGATGAAGGTGAATTTTAAATTCAGTATTTCCTGACCACGATTGGGTTGATTATTGTTGCCACAACGGAAGCAATATTTCTCCACGTGGCCTGGTAATCGATAATAGAAGAGTCGATCTGAAAAAAGCGGTCATGATGAGCCAGATGATCATGAGATTTTGACAGGGCATTTCCATGCTGTACTTTACAGCATAGGCAGCATTACATGGTCGATCAGCCAAAATCGATACCGATCACATGTGATCAGGATCCATACCCACCGTCATGTGCCATCGAATCACGATGCAATCTACATGAATTTCCATTTCCATATTCGTAAGATGTAATATTGAACATTTGTATATCCACTGGTCCACGAATAGCATTGTACCCGAATGCGATGACACCTTCTGGATTTGGTAGTGGGCTCCAATGAGTTGGTTCGTGACAGATTGCAGGGTTGTATTCGTCCCAAGATCTTGCTTCGATCATGGTGATCAGAGTGATCAAAATCGATAACGATATGAAACTGATTGTGATGGTCATTTTATGCTTAAAAGATTGGTCATTGTTGTCGATGCAATTCCATCGCAAATTGCAAGCAAATTGCGAAGCAATGTCACTGGCAATGTGATCAGTTTTCTAAAGGCATATTGCCAAAAAGCAAGACTCACTTTTAGAAGCTTTCACTCCGAGGAATCCTCGCCAAGATCTCTCTGCACCCAGTTTTCTAAAGGCATATTTTGGCTCAGCAGGACATTTTTAGCCTGTTTAGCATCTTTTGAACAACTGCTTTCTTTCCTTATTGTAAAAACTTAAGGAACATAACGTAATCAATCAAGAGGAATGGTTGCGAAGCACTGCGAATGGGGTGCATTTTGACCTTTTGACCTTTCAGGATACAAGAGGCATATGTTACTCGGATGGAAGATCATTTTTCTCAGCTGACCAATCAGTAGACGGTGGTCTTTGTATTTTTAGCGAACAGTGTTGACGCCACAAATAAGAATGATGTCATTTGGAGCGGATCATGGATTGGTGCTTGAATCTGATAAGGGAACCTTCCCAGATGTAAATGCAATAGACAAGACGTAGCTCGATCGAAAAGGCTTCTCACCCTGAGCAAGGAATTGATACTCATTTGGGCCGCAATTGCCTAGTGGCCAGCAAGTGACTTGAGGACTGGGCACATAAATTTCTGTCAAAATAGTCGAAAGGCGGCTCAAATGAAAGAGAATAATGCCCGGAAGCCAAATCTTGCCATATTTTTGAGTTGCTTGTAACCGTTGAGTAAAAAAATGACTGAAAACCTATTCTCAGAGTTGTCAATGGGCAGTTTTCTGGCCGCATTTGAAAAAATTTGCCATTAGCAAACAAAAGATGTGCTTTTCATCTGGTCAGGATGACCACATGGGTGGTCATTTCTTAATTGACCAGGCGAATGTAGCCTCTAAAGATTGCTATGCAGATTCAGCAAAGTCGATACTATCTGAGAGTACACTTGGGAACCTTCCCTCGTGTGTCATGCAAAGCCTGGTACGGTCACATGCTTTGACAACCGTATCCTGCCTGCCGATACATAAAAGATGCCTACCAGTGTACAGTATTTATTCAATATCAAAATAATATTGATCAAATATTTCGAGTACAGTGATATAGGACTAGTCTTGGCCTACAAGATGGATGCACCAGTGCTTCGGGTGCGTGATTAATGCAAACCCTCGATTTGTTCACATCCGTTTTCATACTTCCAGCTTTCTTTACATCATACACAAAGCCTATCAGATGCGCACGTGATGGAAGGATATCACCTCATACATACAGGTACAGTATCATATACTCGCTCCTGGAGGAGTGTCATAATATTTTTCCCATTTTCCTTAAAATACACGTGATTATGTACAGGAAATATAATTTTCCATACAACGTGCGCGCAGTGCATCCGCCGCGCTAGTAGCCAGCAGGATACTGTATACGCCGGGGCAGGGGGTCGTGCTGATTCGATCAAATCAAAGGGAGTCAGGCGATAATGAGAAAACAAATCAGCATCCGGCCAAACGCTTGACCCTTAATTATTTTAAGATAGGCACAAACGCATATCCCTCGGTTCTTCGTCATTTTGACACTAGCTTTTTGATTGCTTAGCTTTCTGGTTCTAGCAGCTTCATGTATACATTGTACGTAAAACATAACAGGGTCATATACGAAAGGGGCATGGGTGGGATTCAAAGAAGAGGCCTCGTGTTGATGGTTGGTTAGAGTGTAAATGAGTTCGTCAGACGTTTTGTCACGCCCCTTTCGATGTGTGATTTTCTTCACACTAGCTCACGCCTCCATACAGAGGTTGCTCGGAATTAGGTTCGGATGCGAAAATTGGCCTAGTCGAATGGGTGAAAAGCCATTTACCGGGGTGGGCCTTTTGGGGAGGGGAAGAGCCCCAGGATTTGCAACACGGTCTACAAAGGCGTCGATTGAACGAGATCTTCTCGCCTTTTTGGCCTACGCTGTTTAGCTTGTTATCCGGGGAAAACAGGCAATGAAGGCAAAGTGGATAATTCCTTCATACAGTCTAGCAAATTTCCTCATTTACTCCAATCATCCCCCCAAAGCTCCCGTTAGCGTGCCGCCCGCGTCCATAGGCCATGGAATGCCAGAAGCAAAAACGGCCAATGTTCTTAGAATCTTATTCTTCATTATCAAACCTTCGACATCTTTTGTCCATTGGGGGAAAACCGGCTGGCTAGTCGTAGGCGAAGGGAACGAAGGCTGAGACATATACTTAATCCGAACAAATTATATTTTGCCCATGATTGTATCAGCCCTACTAATTACTTTGAATGAATAATCACGTTTCGAGCTCATCAAACAATTAATTTCGCTTTAGAACCTTTACAACCTTTTCGCCTTCTTTCGCACATAGTAAAGGAGGACTAGCCTTTTACTCATGATTCGCCTTCTTTCTCAAGCGGCGACTCCGTCCAATCGGGCTTACTGTAGCCGCTTCTAGCCTTGCTCTACTGATCATTTACGCGATCGGGTATAGTCGTGATTAGTCAATGCTTTGACCGTGTTATCCTGGTTCGAAAATTGGTCAACGCGCCTCTCTTTCAGAATATTCCAGTGTACGAAATACGGTTGCCCAGATTCAATGACGTGATTCGATTGTGTTGACCAACTTTAGAATAGAATTATCAACATGATAAGGGATTCACGATATCCTGTTTTTCTATCCTGCTTTGGGGGATAATGATAATACATTATATGACCAAAATCCCTCAGCATCATAGCCATCTGATCTTTGCAACACACGAACCCTTCTGATATGATAAAATGGGAAAAAATTTCAGTAACAAGATTGGGGGAATTATAGGAAAACTGATTTTCTTATTAGGCCTTTTATAAATGGGCCTTTAATGACGGTATTGGTTGGGAATTTTGGATAGCTAGCTTTTTCGCCTTTCGCCTTTTCACTCACGTTGAATGCTGGTCCGTTTTCATGGCTCAAAAAGGCCTTTTCTCCAAAAGGCGGCTAGGAGTATCCGGCCGATCCCACAAGGGGGGGGGAGTGAAGAACGTTGCTTCGATTTAAAATATATGATCAAATTGTCCACTTCACGTAGCGAAATTGAATCGAATTTTTCAACTAAATCAAATTATCTTGTGTGCTTTGGCTCGCTTCGACCGTTGCGCCATTGCAAATCTGTTCCTTTAGTCCTATTCTCATATGGGAATTAATGAGTAAGAATCGAGTTTTAATGGCAAAACACATTCGCCTAGTAGGGAGACTGAAATCGAGCAGTCCACTCTACGCAGTCCTCGTTACGTATCTTTGACCCTGGATTACTAGTTGTGATCAACACTGAAATTTTGCATTTGACTCCAGGATCAATCGGATTTGGTCAAGATGTTTTGCACTTATCAATGTACGCCCGTTTCTGACACCGCCAATTTGATGGGATTAACTCAAAATCAATCGCCGATATCATCGTCCAGTGTCAATGCGAACGCTGCAGTTGCGGCCGCGAGTCAACAGCAAGCAGCTTTCGCGGCCATGTTGCAACACAGTAGCATCGGAATGAGAGCCGCTTTCCAAACTAATCCATTCGTGGCGTCTCCATATTTGACCGCCTCAGCAGCAGCCGTCCAAAACGCAGGATTGGTACCGCCACCACCGCCTGTATTCGCTTATCAACGGCCTCTACCGTATCCTTATTGTAAGCATACGCCCTATGCTTGCAAAAATTCCTTGCATTCATTGATTTTTTAAAAATTTTATCATTTTTAATACCGAAATCATGTCTTTCGGGCAAAGCCTGATGAGAAAATCAGGAATTGGCGTCTCAAGGACATACGAATTTTTGGCATTCCCGATAAATTGGGAGTGGATAATTTAACGAAAAACATGCCAATTTTCATCCTAAATAATTGCAGCGTGTGATCTAAATTCATGTTGGTTGTGATGTATTCATCGTAATCTTTGCTGTGTATACTTGCAAGGATTACTGTAGAAGTTTTTATCAACGCGATGAACACTCCCTTACGATGCACTTCTAAATTTCATAATTACAGTATGCACTAAAGACGCATACGTGCCAAATACTGAATTCCGATCGTACGCTATCAAATGCACATCCCACATTGTAAATGCGATGATTTTTTTCCAGACGATTCCGCATCAGCAGCACTCTCAGCCACTGGATCTTCATCATACGCTGGACATCCGTATTGGAGTTTGCACGACGATGCAGCAGCACGTAGGAAACAGCGTAGAAATCGTACGACGTTCAGCGTACAACAGGTACAGTGGTATACGGTAGACGTAGGCGAAAAACCTGACGCTCCTTTTCCCATTGGCAGTTGGAAGAATTGGAGAAATCGTTTCAAAAAACTCATTATCCAGACGTTTTCACGCGCGAAGAATTGGCTGTACGCATAACTTTGACCGAAGCCAGGATTCAAGTCTGGGTGAGTATTTGAGTCGGATTGCCAAAAATCGGATGGCTCTGGCCATCAGACATAATGCGTTGGCTTGAATATGGATTTACCTACTGTTCTCGGCAATAGCCACTTGGAAAAATTGCCTGTAATCCCTTGGTTCAACAATGGCGTGACATTTTTGATATACTTCAACAAGAGCAGGGAATCATTTGAATTCCAAAATCTGTTCCTGTCAATGCAGTTTCTCTGGATATCACACGGTGATCTACAGTATAGCAATTCTTAGAAAAATGCACCTGTTCCAATACTTGCATTTGCCAATGCCTATTTTAACTGATAAAATCGATATTTGCATTTGAGCACTGCTAACAGCTTATAAGATTTTCTGATCAAATATTTGATCATCTTATCCGCTTTTGACCCAATTCAAGCATCAAGCCTCAGCCCCTGATCAATGCTTTACATTTTGAATGCTGAACGTTGTCTTTCAGTTCCAAAATCGACGTGCCAAATGGAGGAAAGCTGAACGGTTTCAGCAAAAGCAACCGAGCGATTGTAAGAATCTTGGATCGAATCATCATTCGTCTACTATTTCGTCCAGTGCTAAATATAGCATGGACACTAGTCCTTTCAATTCATCGACCGGCTCGTTTAATCAAGAAGAGTCTAGTCTTACTGTAGCCGCTCCACCAACGGCCACAGGAACGGCCAACGTTTTCATACGTCATCATCCTCGTGATGTCGATGAACGCAACGGAATACCCGTGGTTTTATCCGCACATTTAGCTAGAGGAGATAGAGAGCACGAAAAAACCTATCCATCACACGCTACAGTATCCCAATTCCGATCCATAGAAGCGTTGACAAAAATAGAATAAACAACCTCGGTTACACCCCGATAATTGACCGATACACATTCTTACGAGGGAACATTCCGAGGTGTTACTCGGGGAATGAAAAGTTATATGCACCAAATGATAGCCCACCCTAGCAGTATCT
>JAQIWJ010001191.1:0-12731 GCA_034695185.1 Discolaimus major
TCCACTTCGACCGAACGCGTTTCCACCGCAATCACCGCCGTCGGTATGCCGCCGAGCCGAGCACGTCCGCATACGACCGTCTTCGCCCAACCGGCCATAATTTCGATCCACGAACCGCGATCGAAGAATCCCGATTCCCAAATTCCTGTCGACGGATTCACACGACCTTCCAACATCCACCGCGGATCGTACGGGTTCTTGGTTGGACAGAATTCGATTTCACGATCAATCGAATCGATCGGTGTCACTGTTGGGACGACCGCGCCGCGATTCTTCGGAATGTACGAAAGCCATTGCAAGATCAGATGAACGCCATCGTAATCGTTGTGAGCCACCGCATGCGAGACGCCGTTGTTGTGCATAATTTGAATACCGCCCAATTGGTTGTTGGACGTGTACACTTCGCGGCCGAGTAGTTTATTCAACGCTGGTGCACCGGTGAGAATAATATGACTGTTCTCCACTTGAATCGTACGTTGACCGAGTCGAACCAAATACGCTCCGATACCCACGGTTCGGCACGTGACTAGACTGATTGTACACACTTCGTTGTACGCGTCGGATGTCTCGCCAGCGATCATTCCGGAACCTTTCAAATTCTCCACGCCAATACTTTCTTCGCGACCGATGATATCCGTGATTTTGTATCTGAAAAAGAAGATGCAATTAACGAATGCAACGTTTAACCAGATTGCGCAATTTCATGTGAAAATGCTCCGTGAAATATTTCCATCAAGCATAATTCGCAACCAAACTATGCTTACCTCTGTTCACCATTTTCATCAACCAATTCTCCTTTGACCACATTGCCATCCGCATTCAATCGATTATAATCTGCCGGCGTCAAGTACAAATACTTGAATCCTTTCTCCATACATTCGGAATCTTCCCACGCCACGCGGAACGTATCTTTCACGTCTTCGGACAGCCCAATCCTGGCGCCGCTGTTGGCCGCGATATAAATCCGCGGTATCCTCAGTCGTCGACTCAATTCGGACGCTTTTTGGAACAAATCGTCTTCTCTGACGCCGAAACTGCCGATCAAGAACGTCATATCGTTGGCGATGACGATGATTTCTCGGCCATCGTCCGGATATTCGGGTGTTTTCAACGTCAATCTCCACGCCACCATGCCGCATTCGTTTTCGCCAGGAAGACGCGTCATTTCCTGAAAAAGCGATCACCATTAATCTCAGTCAAGGTCATAATTCAAAAAGCGCCGTACCTGCAGATTACCTCTGGCATCCAAAACCAGCTCGACGCAAGACAGAATCTCCACTGTATTCGGTTCATCGTCGTATCGACTACGCTCGGCGTTGTATTCTTTCCAAATTCTCACCAACGCTTGTCTGAACATTTCCGGAATATCGTAGACGTAGGTGGTGCCCATCTTTTGCGCAATATATCGCTTCTGTTGCATATGATCTTTCGTCTGGTACGGCGTACTGACTGGTAATCCGTGCAACGGTCCTGGTTTGGCACCGCCCCAAGTCATGAATTTCACTTGACAATTGTCGTCGTCGATCACTTCTTGATACAGATGCAAATCCAAATAATATCCGCTCTCGTTGGACACCGTCAAATGCATGGGTACCGGAATTCCATTGGGCGTCAAACGAACGGTGAATTTCAATTCGGCTTGTAATACGCGTAATTTCCATAAACGGCTGCCGTAACGCAAGATGATATCCCGGACGGTGTCCACCACTTTCTGCGGATCCAACGTGACGGTGGGCGCGAAGTTGAGGAATATATGATTGCAATCGCAGCGTCTAGCGTCCGGATACGACAAGGCCACATCCAATTCGTCCATGGCTTCCAATAGAATGCGTTCGCCTTCGTTTTTCATATATTCGAACGAGGCTTCTTTCGAGATTAAATCCGAATGACGAATAATGCTTCTCAGGAATACGCGATGATCGTTGACTTCTTGCCCGCGGGCCGATTTCGCTGATCCCAAATACACGTGCATACGTTGATTGGCCGTCGGAATAGCTTGTAGCGTAAAGTTCTTCATCCGATTGATCTCCAACTGGAAGGCCAGCGCCGGTTCCAAATGCCTGTAGATTTTATCCTCTTTGAAGTGATCCCTGGCTCGGAAGGTGAAATATTTCGGGAATCGTCGTCTTTCCAACGCCAAGAACGTAAGGCGACGTATCTTCTTCTCCAATAACGTGCCTTTTTGGTCGTAACAGAATTGTTGACACGTGGCCGCCAATTCTTGATCCTTCATCGTGCCTTCGCCTTCGTTCACGCGAATGGCCACGTTCAGGATGTAAATGGGTTCTTCCATTTTCGGCTCCTCGACTTCTCCCGTAGTGGACGATAACGATTCTCGCATGAAACGATTTCTTTCACTTCCTCGAGCCACACTGACGCTCAATGTGAAATGGTGCAATAAATCGGCGAAACTTTGCTCGAATTCTTGGAAGGCGTTGAATACGGCCAAAATACCTGAAAAAGGAAGAACTGATTAAGAGAAGCCACAGGAAAACATAAAAGATCACTTACCCACACGTTGGCAATTGGGCGAATCCGGTAAACTCAATCCCAGTAAATCGTCGTCGGCACTTCTGACGCGGCACATCATCTCGTTGACGTTCTTCTTCTTATTGCTCACACGATTCGGATGCGTATTCGGCAACGTAAATTGATATTCCACCGCGCAGGCTCCGTTTCGGAATTGATGATTCTTCAAACAGTTCAGTTCGTAGGCGATGTACGCACGACGGACGTAAACCTCCAACGAGGCCATTCGGACGACTTGATTGGGATGATAGAAGAAATCGTGCAATACGTCGAAGATGGTAGTTTCGGATAAGATCAGCTTGGTCAAATTCTCCGGTTGAAATGAATGTCCGTATTTGTCCACGGCCGATAAGAATATGGATTCCACTTGGTTGTGACGAGTGTCGTACGACGGTTGATGAGCGGCGATCAGCACTTGACGAGCACGCAAAGCCACACGAGAATGTTCCGTTTTGCCCATAGCAGTCAACTGTTCCAACGGTCCTTTCAATTCGTCGGCCAAACCGGGTTCGAATGACGAAATATGATCGATCAACGAGATGACGAGTTGATTCTTCTTGTGCACTTGATAGTGCGAATAGATGGCTCGTGTCACTTTGCCCATGTCGTCCTTGAACCGTTCACGGAGTAGGCTGACGCATTTGTCGTATTGATATTGTTGGAAGTATTTCTCCGTTCCCAAATATTGGCGGAGCAGTTCGTTCAAAACGTTGCGTAGATGACTGCGGGTGCCGCCTCGATAACTGAAAATAGGTACCATTAGCTGAACGCAATCATAATTCAATATAAACCGCTTACTTTTGAACCAGACTCAATAAAGCGTGCGTTGTCATGAAGAACATCTCTCGATCCTCATTCTTTTGCAACTTGGCCGCGTATTTGTCCAATACATTCGCAATTTGCTGGGCCGGGAACTGGCACAATACCGACGTAATATTGCCCGCGTAATTGACCATCAATTGATTGATTTGAGTCTCGACTTCTTGCGGCAATCGACCAGATATCACGGACATAGCTTCCTGAAAATAAGCCTGCTTAGATTTGGCCAGTCGTCGAAATACCAAGCCATTACCTGAAGCTCCAATAACGGTAATAACGGATCCTTTAATATGCTGAACAATTTATCCACGCTGTCTCGCATATCTTGACTGAAGTACGGCTCGGGTAACGTGTAACCATCGAGAATATTGGTGAGATGTTGAATCAGGTCTCGGAACGTTTGATGCAATTTATCCTGATTGTGCGGTACCGGCGAATGAATCGGGAACAGATGCGTGTATTTCACAGCCTGAAATTAATTCGGTTTCAATATCCCAGCTAATGCTGGCAAATAATATGCTTACCGCTTTCACATGATCAGGACTGTCCAAAACTAGTCTTGCAATGGTGGCACCAGCAGTCAATACAGCTCCCGGTCGTTTGATGTAGTGGACACTGAAAGAAAACATTCACATTATTTCAAGAATTAGCCTTAATTTATGAACTTACCATCCGCTTTCAGGAGCATGCAAAGTCATGATCATTTTCATGACCTCGATTTCAGCATACGATTGACCAGCTACCACTTGACCGCCATCGTCCACAGCGAATCTGACTAGCTTCCCAGCTGATGGTGATCTAAAGAAACGCACTTCAGCTGCTGATGATTCATAAAAAAATCAGCCATTTTCACCTCAACTGCGTTGGATCATTCGTCTTCTCAAATACGATCGTTTGGTTGCCAATTTGGACTCGGAATTTGTCCACTTCCTCTTTCATGTAGCAATTGTACGAATTGTAGTTGTACGACACCAGGAGCCCACCGTCGGCCATCGCGTAATACTCGACTTCCACACCGCTGCCGTTCATCATGAGGAAGTATTTCTTCGGACCACTGCGGGTAACCTGAAATTTAGCAATATTATTCAACACGATCAGCCATATAAAACTGAAATATTTACCTGAACGCAGTATTTGACACCATCGTGCGTCAATTCGACATCCACCGTATCCGTCAACGAATTCGCAGTTAGAACTTGTCCCCTAAAAAGCGAAACGCAGTTTAGTTTTGTGTTAAAACATTTAGACTTCAAAATTTACCTTTCCAACGAGCTTTGAAACGTTTGGAACGCGTTGACCAGTTGAATCTCAGCGATCAATACCGACGTGCAAATGACTCCAACGATAACGTCCGGTTTTTCGGCCTAAATATAATCACGTTAGCTACCGCATCAAAATACACTCAGCAGCTTTCATACCTTAACCTTCTCCGCAATCAATTTGTCCAACCAGGCAGTGTCGAAATTGTTCTCAATGAAATCCTCCGTTTCCAATAATTTGATGAGATACTCGACTGTTGTACGAAAATCGCCACGAATCGATAATTCTTTCAATGCCAAAGCCATATTTCTAGAATAAGCTCCAGGTGTATCACCTTTTGGCTAATCAAAGCAAAACCACTTACGCTCTGGCTTCATCACGAGTTTCACCCCATGAGAAACAGTGACCAAACTGCGAATCGGCGAATTCGTGCAATCCGCCAGCCGCAGTGACGCTAAAGTATCCCCACACGTTCTTGCTGCTTCGGAAATTCAATTCTTGAACCGTACCAGAACTTGGTTGGAAGCCTAGAACAATAAACTTTCAGTTTCAGAGCAACGAAAACGCATAAAATTATTACCTTCATCTGGATTCTCGCTAGTTATTCTAGCAGCAATAACGTGGCCACGCGGCACTGGACTAGAAGGCGGATCGTCGAATTCCAACGGCGAATCGCCCCACGAACTGGCTCCGTACAGAATTCTAAGGTCCTTGATTCGATGAAGTGGTACGCCCATGGCGATTTGCAATTGAGCCGCTGGTAAATTGACGTTGGCCACCATTTCCGTACACGGATGCTCGACTTGAAGACGCGGATTCAGTTCGAGGAAATAATATTCTTGCGTGTCTGGCATATACAAATATTCCACCGTTCCAGCACTGACGTAGCCAACCATCTTTGCCAACTGTATGGCATCCTGAAAAATGAACATACACTGCATTGATGCACTATGGCAAATAGCATCCGCTTACTCTTTCCATCAATTCCAAAACTTCCGGAGGAGCAATCGTTGCCGGTGCCTCTTCGATAATCTTCTGATGACGGCGTTGAATGGAACAATCGCGTCCGAACAGCGAAATGGCGTTGCCGTAACAATCGGCCAAAACTTGAACTTCCAAATGCCTGGCAGCTTTCGCCATTTGCATAACGAATATCGGTGAACCAGGAACTTCGGCTTGAACCTGAAAGGCAATCGATTATAATACTTGGTCATAATTCAAATAACAATGTATACCTGACAGAACTGGGTAGAAAACGTTTCGATATTCTCGCATTTTCGAATGCCTTTGCCACCGCCACCTTCGGATGCTTTGATCATAACCGGGAATCCAATCGTGGCCACAACCTGAAAAGGAATGCAATCAGCAATGTTGCTGATTTCTCGATGATAACAAGACGTACCTTCAAGCCTTCTTCCACTGAACGTACACACGCTTGATTGTACAAATCTTGCGGTACGACGATACGTTTGCCCCTGTTCATATCTTCCTCCGTCAACGTCACGCGTAATTCGGAACCACTCCATGGCAGTGTCGGGATATCCAACGTTTGCGCAACGATAGCACTCGCAATCTTGTCCCCAAGAGCCCACATGGCTTTGGCTGGCGGACCTGAAAGAATACCGGATCAGGATGATAAAACCACTTGACAAATCATCTTACCAATGAAAATAATTCCATGCTTCTTCAATAAACTCGGTAATTCGGGATTCTCCGACGCATGACCCCAACCGGCCCAAACCGCTTGCACTTCCATCTTCTGCGCTTTATCCAAAATCAGCTGGACGTTGGCATAGTTGTTATTATTGCTACCACCGGGAACGCATACAATTGCATCGGCCATGCGAATGTATTCTGAAAGAATACCCATTAACGAAAGGCCATCGAATGTAAACAACCAGCTTACCAGCATTGGCTTTCATATCTTCCGGCGTAACCATCACGACGAACTTTATCGCTCTATCATTGCGGAACACCTCGTAAGCCCATCGTCGAATTGAACGCATGCACTTCACAGCCGCGATACCATTGTTTGCGATCAAGATCTAAAATTAGAATCAATATTTAGTTCCTAGCTTTGACAAGATTCAAATTTGCTCACCTTGCTTATGACTGTAGTTCCACCGAACTTCTTAATGAATTCCTCCGGACTAGCCGCCATATTCAGCTCTCGGGCATCCAACGAACCTTTGCGATCAAAGGCTCCGCTTCTATTGCCATACATTCGAGAAAGATTCGTAGCCGACATTGTGCATCTGAAATATAAAACGGGCCTTAATTGATTCTTCAATCATTCTCTCTCTCTATTTGAGCATACATTATTCAATCGAAACAGACAGAAAAACTGCATGCTGCACTCAACGTTTTTCACGCAGCTTCAATTGGGGGATGCTACTAGCATGATTAATTAAACTCAAAGGAAGACTCCTATACAGTGTGGGAATTGCTGCAGAAACTACGCGGAACTGAAACGCTGCTTTTGAGAGCAAGCATTAATGCTGAATAGCAGCCAGCGAGGAGCTATTGACGATAAGACCGTCAGCTCATCGACAGAATCACGCCCAGGACAAAAAATACGATAAAAACTATCAACAGTCGTCCTGGGCAAAGACAGCGAAAGCAAAACTTTCGAAATGCAAAATGAACAGGAGAGTAATGCACTGCACCGCAGGCAAAACAAGACAGTGAAGGCCACTTACGTTCCTTCCCGTACACCGATTCCAAGAATGGAATGGCGCCTGGATATGCAACGACCAAAGAAAAAGAAGGGAAGAACCATGTAGCATTTAAAATGGTATTATTGGAATGTTTTTTGCCAGCCACCTCAGCGATTCAAAATAAAAAATTTGACTGTGATTGAAAGCATTTTAAGCTCATTCAGGATTATACACACCGATTTTCCCTATTCTGCTTCACTGCAACGCGATTGACACCGCTAATATGCCAAGAACATTTCTTACCTGAATGGTGCCGGCTTGACAATATTCCCGTCTCGATCTGGCGTGGCACGAAATCCGGCTGCCATCATTTTCTCAGGCGTATTCCGATGATCTTGAGATAATTCCGAATCCGAACCGGTCTCGCTGGAGCAGGTGAACGTTGCGCGTTTCATAGGCCGATTTTCTGGCGGTACTGATCTCGACGACTCCACATCCGTTGGTGGCACGACTGATACAGAAGCGTCTTGATGCTCCTCTTCATGTTCGTGAATAGTTTCTGGCTTGACAGAAGAACCGTTCTCCATTGTCTTTGCGAATAGATCATAAGCTCAATCTGAAAAAGGGGGTGATTTTAGTTACATTGTAAGCGCAAGATTAAAAAAGCATGTGAATTTTGGGGAGGACTATTTGGAAAAGTGAAAAACGCGAAGATGCGTGACCAAAAGTGACGTGCGTACATGTAGGTATACAATTCAGTGCACTCGTCGAGTGTTAAAAAGTCGACACAAAAGCCGTCGCAAAAATCACGTTTCTACAAAGGCATCTCTCTCCTTCCACCCACCCCAATCTCCTACACGCGCCCCTTCTCCTTGTATGGACTATCTATCGTTACGTCCACGATTTCCGGTTGCCAAGTATATCTAAAACTAGACTAACTATTGCTGGCGTAGAGAAGAACAGCCTTCGAAAATCGGCAATGCTAAAGCTGTGCAACCTTCTTAGGCATACGAAGAAAGAAAGTAGGCGACACTGATGGAGCAACAGAGTGATCTTTCACTTCTGTTGAGAAATACTCATCTTCAGAACAACTTGGGACGACATAAATGCCTCGAATCAGACCATCAGCGGATCCACGAATCTGCCACCAAATGTGCGTATAAATTTGCACACGTGGCAGCAAATCGATGCATAATTCAACGAAACGGTGTCGAAAAGCAAACACGATCACCAATGCGCATATCAATTAGTTGAACAGGCGGATCAACAACGCATAAATTCTACACGAAAAATGGACCTAACCAAAACTGGTGCAATGACACGCCATCCAGCCATGGAGATGGAAAACAAATCTCACCTGACCAATGAAATCCATCGCGACTCAACATAGCTAGCACATCCTGAACGGCACGCATAATTAGGTAACTAAATACGAAAGCAAACATCTTGTCCTTTTATTGGAGCTTTTATCAATGCTCGGACTGATAATATGGACGAGTGCGGAATTTTAGACTCAACACCATGGGAAAAAAGAACTAGCAAAAACATCTTCACTAAACCAAACAGGCATCTCCGGGAAGTGAAGAAGCATGCTTTTCCCCAATCCTCATGCCTATCCACGTGAAAAGCATTATCAACCACGACGTCCAATTGGAGATGCCACTACAGTGAAACTACTTCCGGCGTCGGGCTTTTTCGAAAGCCATCCTCCAGACTGCTACATCGATTCAAGCACAAACCCCAGCTGCCAGCCAGCTAAACGTTAGCAGCTGAACTGGCGTCAATTCATTCCTTGGCTCAAGAAAAACAGCCTAGGCGAAGCAGAGTAATGCAGGAATGAATAAACCGGTATCCGGGAAAATTTTAGGCTTCTCATGATGCAAGAAGCTAAATCATTCAACGCATTCTGATAACGCCGTCTGAATGACGAATGCAAAATTCAAGGGTGGCATGAAATGCACGTGGACATCACGCCACCAGCCTAAATTTGCTTCCATGATGCTATTTTATTCCCCCGATATGCTCATAAAACTTTTGCAAAGCCTCACAAAGATAGAAGCCGGTACAAACACTGAAAGAATTTATGGGGCTGGTACTATTTCTCCAGTTCCAACTCTAGAGCAATCCATATGGTCAACCGACCAGGCACCAATGAGCACCGGCCCGCTCGATATTTCCAAGGGGTTGTTTTGGTGATGGAGAGAAGTTTTTCAAGTCTAAAAGCCCCCATTTCGCGCATGAAGAAAGAAAAAATATCGCCAATCGGCTCCTATTTTCGAGGATGGTATTCCTCTTCCTCATCGTGTTGAAAATTCTAGGAAAACTAGCTTCAACCAGTTCAAGCCGGGATTCCCGATGTAAAGTATGCACAACTGCCGTAATCGCATCAAGCTAATGTACATATTCCAGAGAATCTGGCTCCAAAAATGCAAATAGCATGGCTGAAGATGAATGCATGCTGTCACCGAAAACCGATGACGTTAACTCATTTTCGGCTAGGTAAAAACAAGAACAGGTAACGCTTAGTCATTGAATCAGCCAGTTTGGCGGCAATCCCCGTGAACAGCACGGCAAGAACACGAGTCCCAAAAGATAAGGAAGCTAAGCTAAATATAAGCTAAAATAAGATAGGATCACCCGAGATGAGTGAATCAACAACAGCTGATAAGAAAATATCCCAACAATATGCGCCAGACGAACGTCCTCGGGTCACCTGATTCGAACGGTGACCTTGCTAAATATGGCGTGATAATCTGACCGGAAATAACCGTCATCTTAGCTAAGCGAATTTTGGCACTCATGCCGTCAACAGAAAAAACGCGAGGAGAAATCCGTTCAAAACGAACGGCGCCAAAAGTACAGGCCAAAGTAAATTGAAAACAGTGCAAAACACGGAAATTAACCTGCATAAATAGTAGTCGAGTAAGAATCTCTTTCAGGCCGAAAATTTCCAATCGTCTACTTCATCAGGTGGTTTGGAAGATAAAATTTCCCAGTTAATAACGGGACGTAAATTGAACGAAATACGGGACCAGAATGCGGTCTACGTCGACTACACAGTCATCAATGACGAATTTTTGGGAACTTCATATGCCTCTAGAACAATGTTTTCATCAAATTTCAGTGAATTTCCAAGAAAATGAATGCGGAAATGGAATTTCGGGGTCGTGCGCACTTGCAGACGATCACGTGATTTGACATAAGCGGACGCCAGTGGCGCGTATTTCAATTTCCTCTACTACAGTAACCAATGTAGAACTACAGTACGCCTAAACACGGTGATCGCAATTTCCATGACATAATCGATAATTCCGCAAATGTATCGTTGAACATCGCACGATTTTATCAAGAGCTTTCAATAATATTGGAAAATGCATTATAAATTTTCATTTTTCAAATTGCATAGCATTTAATGAGCTGTTGCTTTGCTAAATTGCCATTCTTCGCAAATCCGACTCGATCCTGGGCATTTCCGCTTCAAATAGCGAGAAGAAGAAATTCGATCGCCGTGGGATTTTTTAATTCCCACGTGAACGATTGCTGCAGTTTTGAATCAGCCTAGGCTTAGATGGCTTTACACGGATGGAAAAATAAAATAAATGCCTTTCTTTCCGCTCGTGTTACTTAGTCCCCAATGTGAGTGTGATCAATATTTTCATAGTTGAGACCTCAAAGTTCTTTTATGGCGATACAAGTTTTTCCCTTGGCTTTATTCACGGTTTTCGCGACTAGTCGATTGTGAAGAATGCAGGTTTTCCCCCTTTTTGCGAATGATACGGGTATCGTTGCTTTTGGGGAAAAATCAAAAATCATTGGCCTGGGGCGGATTTGAACCCTTCTCACATTCTTGGAATGCTGTATGCAACCAGATCAAACTGCAGTATGAATCATCGGGCTCAAAATTTCGCAATTTTAGCCAATCAATGCTGACCTTGGGTTTTCTCCGTCTAATACAATTCCGTTTCTTTTATCCGCTTCATCAAATTTTCACCATAAACAAGGAGGTCGTGTGTGTGTCTGCGGATGCCAATTTTGGCATTAATCCTAACCAGAATGGCCTCCAGCCGTTGGCTTGGCAATGTCCAAATGCCATATGCCATCTAAAGGCGTACGCCATGAGACAAAAATCATTCGTCCTTTTTCAGATAAAGGCCAGACTCAAAAATTTGGTGGGTACACAACCAGTTCAAACATGGTACTGTGCCAATTTTGGTCATTGACTCGAGATCGATACAAATATTTGATATTTTCGATTGTGATCTGTTCTGGATTTTCATTGGTCAATGCTAAAAGTGCAGATGCGAGAAAGTCGGCTGTTTCTGATCAGACCGCAGGTCAGTGGGCAGTTTTAGCCTGGGCCAAATTCGGATCTGGCCTCAGGGTCACAATTGACCCTGACAAAAAATCGATTTTTTTCAGTCAAAATACCCAAATGCTATTACTGCATGTCCCCATTCGATGTGATCAAAAATAAGAATGTCCGAAATACGGTCTCAATGGATCGGAGATTTCGATTCCCTACAATAATCCAAGACGATTGCGCAAAACCGTCCAATTTATCCGCATTACAATCGCAACCGTGCATCGTAGACGTTTGCTTCAAATTCGTTGTGGATGATGGGGATGGTATGCTCGATTTTGTGGGTCATAGACCCTGGTCTACGACCCAAGGCCCCCTGGGGCCTTGGTAATGGCTTGTGACCCAAAAGCTGATTTTTCAGGTGACCCATTCGTAGTACGTGGCTGTTTGGACGGCGTTCTCGATTTGAGGCCTAATACGGATTTGAATATGACCTCGAATGAAGCCGTGTGCGATGTACAAACCGTTTCGTACAATGCACTTTCTTGCGTATGCAAAGGATATTTGTGCAATGCAAGTTCACTTTTAAAATTCAATTGGAGTTTTTATATTCTCATTTCATTTTTCATGTTTTGGATATCCTGCGCTCAGTAATTACATAAATGATCAATGTGAATATGATGATTTTCTACTGATTTCAAAATTGGAAGCAACATGGTCCATGATACCAAGTCATCAGAAAATATGCAATGCCTCATTCATTATCATGCATTTTATGCAATAGTTTCCTGCTAACATTTCATAAAATCGGATAAAAAATATGTAGGTTACAGTAATGGTATCGTCCCCGCCTCTTCTCTGATTGGTCCATTCTGTCGAATCAGCTTTGAGGGGCGATTTGTCGAGAATACTGCAAAATTCTGAATACGAAAATGGCAATGCAATTAGTATTGGCATTTTGTAAGGCGTTCTGACAGTTTGTGAATTTTATGACAAGAAATGCCTTTTACCAAAGATTATCCAAAGCATCATTTTCCCACATTCAAAAAAGTTGCTGCGCATTTTAATGCAGATTTTAAAATTTTTGGGAAAAATGAGTACGACACCTGGTGTTCCCAGGCGGTCTCCCATCCAAGTACTAACCAGGCCCAACGGTGCTTGACTTG
>JAQIWJ010001192.1:0-12724 GCA_034695185.1 Discolaimus major
TCGGATAGCATGGAGAGAGCTAGCCCATAGAATCGCCAAGAGTCGGATACGACTGAATGGATAACATCATCATCATGCTTGTGTGTAATTGTAGTGTCTTTCTTTACTACTTTGCACCAAAGCCTTGTCCTGTATCCTGCAGTGCATCATGTGACTACTGATGGTACTAGCATATACAATGCTGCTCTCACTGATTTTTATGATCACTCTCCTTTTAATTTGCGTGAAATAATGAGGTATTCGCTCGATGCTGTCCGAATCGCATGTCTGGTATGCTTATTATTATGTAATATAATTATTCCATATTTATACCGTCAGCATTTGATGAAAGCAATGAATGTTATTCCAACCGATGAGGAGAAAAGACGTCGACGAGCTATGAAAACCTTAACTGTAATATCAATGAGTCAAACGATTTTTGTGACAATAGGGAATAGTGCAATAATTATTGAGAGATATCTTCATCCTGCCGATCTAGGATGCGGAGGAGCTGCGATTACAATTTTTGTAGCTAATCTCTGCGAGGGAATCTTTCAATGGATGTGCGTATTGAATTTCTATTTCGCCTTTGCTGCGAGCAAGAATTTTCGACGCACGATATTCGAGTCGATACCTTGTTTGAAGAGATTCTTGAACTGACACTGGCTAAAACTTCATCCGTATCGAATCATCGATTGAGGTTATTTGAAAAGCGTTACTTCACTCGATCTAACCTGATTCCGAGGTGTTTTGAGTGCGATTTTTCGTATCTTATTTGTATTTTAATCTTTGACAGCTAAACCCTTGCGATGCGATTCCAGAAAGATTTTACATTACAGTTTTTTGACTTCTTATCCAAAACCGAATCATACGCTATAGCTTTTCCATTTAATTTGCAAGTGAGAAGATTCTAGGCAATCGCAAATGTTTCTTACAATTATTGAATATGCGTGATAAGAGTAATTAGGGTTGCTAAATGGTCCAAAAACCGGACATTTTGGTCTGGAAATTTTGCATGGCTCCGGTTTTTGAACCCTGGTCCGGTATGTATAGATTGGTCAAAATTTTGTTGTCAGGGGGCATACCCTTAACTTTAGGGTGGTCCTTATGAAAAGAAATCGGTCCAGGTTCATTTTAAGAATGGGCAATCCTGACGTGAGAGCTATGCACTGTATGCAGCATTTCATTTTTGTAACCAGATGAAAATTTCTGGACACGTTTGAGCTGTGTTTGTTGACTGTAGTGGTTGCTCTGCTGTAAGCCATTGAAGAAAATGCCCTTGTTGATAATGTCAAGGTGAAAAATATTATCTATGCGTGTGAAGTTGGTGTTCGGAAAAGTTCAATTCAGTTATTGCTCCACAATGCAAGCATACCTAACGCGATCGAGATACGATTTTTGCACGCTAGGCAAAGAAAGTGATCATATTTATGGCAATTCGGCACATAAAATTACACTGCTGCAAGACAAATTAGTTGAATTTGCAGTTTATTTTCACCAATCCCACCATATGACAGGACAAATTTAGATGGGCACGTCAACTTTCACAATATCATCAGTATCCACTCCCAAAGCATTGGCCACGCCAGGCGATAAATCAGCAATACGACCAGTCCAGGCGGCTGGACCCCAATCGGCTGGCCAAGCTGAAACGCTACGACCATTCTTTGGATTGGTCACTTTGACTTGATGATTACGAAGCCATGTCAATGGTGTCTCCTTGTAAACCCAACGCATAGCGATATAAAATTTATTCGGGTTCAACCTGCGAGCCAATCCAGTTGTGCCTGATGGTTGGGATGCCAGGAAAATATCAGGACGTTGGGATACTGATGAGTAGATGGCTAATCCTGAAAAGAGATTGATTACAAGGTTCGAACCTTGGTATCCTGACCCAAAATTCTGGAATTAGGTTGGGTTATTGGGTTTGGACGGCTCAGGTACTGAACCATGCACGTCCTGATGACCTTACCTTCACTGGGACCGACTCCAGTATCCTTTGGTCCACCGAAAGTACTCATCTTTCCAGTGAAACTGCGACACAAAGCCACAGCCACAAAGGCCAGTAAAAACACAGTCGATACCAACTTGCCCATGTCAAAACTGATAGCAGATGCTTTACTGTCGATTTTGCAAAGCAACCACTGGCTTATATACGTTTTGACGTTGGTAGCCCACGTGAGAGTTTGGATTAACCTTTACTAGCCAACCTAATAATGCAGTAACAATAACTAAAGTAGTTCAGCGTCCCCTGAAAGGCCTCCAGTCATTCGCATCAGACATAGAGTCTGTCTGGAGGAGTCATGCGTCTGCTGCGTATCCTGTTTGACCTATGCATTACTAATATATGCATTAGCAAATGTCTCATGTCTGGAATTGCCTAATATTCCAATGACATCACGGGTGTATGTCGCATTATCATTGAATCTGGAAAGTCAACAAAGCGTATTGGAATCAGGTTTAAAATAAACATATTTGCCTATTGACCAGGCGTTGCTGCCTTGTTCAGCGAACTACAGAATGTTAGATTAACATTTTGCCCAGAGATAGCAAAACTTTGACATTTCGCTTTGCAATGGCTGGGCAAACATTGAGATTAACATAATTTGCAACGACAGAATATTCTGTTTGGTAGTAGGTGGAGAAAATACCTTTTACCAGCTGCATTATGTCGGAGGTCAGATTTTATATGAACATCACAAATGATTGACTGCTCAACAAACAAAGCCACTAAGCAATCAAAATTTTGACTTGTCCAAAGAAAAGCATGATCCCCATATGATTGCATTGATGCAATCATTGTTGAAATCACAGTACTCAATTTTCTCGTCAATCGATCACATTGCGCAATCAACATGTCATTCATTTCCCATTGATATGGTCAATCATAATTCTGATTCCTAAGATCAGCATCCATATTTTGACCATCTCGCCTTGCAGATGGATTGCGAAACTTGCGGTCAGTGGGTCCACATTTTTTTGCGCAAAGCCTAAAAAAGAATATCACGAATGAACAGAAATTATGGAATCATCCACAGTTCTTCCCTGAACGCATATGCATCAGATTACCTGTATCATTCGACTTCGTGCCTTTGGTTGTAGAAAGGCAATTGTCACAATTACGTGGCCTGTTTGGAACTGTTGTGGTTCGTTTGCGACGTATAGTGGCCCTTTTTCTGGTACTTGCTGAAGTTTTTTGTATAGTAGGTGTTGAACCATATTTCTTGTGGCAAAAGATTGGAAGCAAGTACGTGGATTCGACTTCATTTATGACCTGCTGGCTCTGAAATATGGGGCAGTATCTTGAGCACAAGGTGATGATGTCCTGTGGAAATCCGAATTGTGATCCAGGCACAAATCGACGCTTTGTGCCATAGACATCGTGGCGAGATATTGTCTCAATTGTATCATCTTCCCAGGTAATATTCAGAGCATCTTCTGCACTGTTGTACCAGACCTGCAAGAGGAATCATGAAAATTATAGATGACTGAATGAGGAACGAGATATCACATGGAAGGCTATGACAGCTGCTGTCTCCTGACTTTGAAAAAGAAACTTACCCATTCCTTATCCCAATAGGAATACATAGGCATCCTACAATCGTTGGTGGTCCATTAATCATTTTTTCAAGTATCTCCAATAAAATGTCAAGCCTTTCCCTGGTATTCAACATTGGCCACGTATCACCAGCTTTGCGACAGATGCCTTTTAGCTTATCCACCTCTACTATCCATGTACCGCGGCCTTCAGGATCCTTTTGTCTGACATATTGATTGACCAGATTCTGATCAGCCCTGTAGAAGCATTCCTTCAGGCCAGTGTCATTATCCATGTACAGTACTTTCTGCGAGGATTGGACATCGTTGCATGCATTGATGAAGGTGACCATCAGAAAGATCAGATAGAATTGCAGCAGCTGCATGGTCTGGGCCTGTTCAGAGAATTCCTGTACTTGACATGACATTGATTCCACTAAAAATGATTACCTGCGTACTGCTAAAATCTCAACATGCACCACTAGCGGTGCTAATAATTTCGCACAATGTAATAGCTCTGCTTCATATGAAGTTGATCAGAGCAATGATCGGTTAACCAGATTAGTATGCATGGTGGAAATGCTACAGACTGATTCAGCTCACCACCTACGCTTGGCTTGGCCAAAGCATGATTTCTGCTGCATTCCTGTATTGATTGCACGCCAAGAATTCCAAGCATCCGAAGAAAATGTGATCTCACATTATGGATACGCTTATGATTGCCATATCCCAGATTGCTGAAATGATTTTGAAGCACCCTATCCGTATCTGAAAGCTTGCTTTGCATTCATTCTCCCAACAGTCACAAAAGAGGATATCCTTACTTCTTCAGTTTCCAGCACACCTTTCTATGCCCATGTACGTGTATATGCAGAAACTCTAGTTTTCCCAACATACAAAATGAACGCCCTTTTCGATGTGATTCCTCAGTTTCTTGGATCATGGAGCAATTTATTTACAACATCTGGATTCATGATTTTGACAGTTGCAACAATCTTTGCAATTTGGACTTTTCTTGGTGCATTGAATGTGCATTTTCTGGGTGCATTCACAGTGAAACAAAGGTTGAGGCAATATGGAAACTGGGAAGGTACATACGGTTCAGATTTGTGCTTATTGAGCAGTCGATTTCAGGTGGATTTTTGAAATATATACAGTACTGATTGGCAATGTTCATTATATAGCACTGTCATTTTTTACAATCAAAAATTGAAAATGATTGCTTAGCAATACCCTCTGTATTCTTCATACTCCAACATAAATGTCCTAAATTTTGAAGTCGTCATATACTCGTACGTCCCAAATTGCGTCTTGTGACCACAGATGGGAAGGTTACTCTTAGATGGGCACATCAACTTTCACAATATCATCAGTATCCAGTCCCAAAGCTTCGGCCACGCCAGGCGATAAATCAGCAATACGACCAGTCCAGGCGGCTGGGCCCCAATCGGCTGGCCAAGCTGAAACGCTGCGACCATTGTCTGGATTGGTAACTTTGACTTGATGATTACGAAGCCATTTCATGGATGTCTCTCTGTAATTCCAACGCATAGCGATATAATATTCGTCTGGATTCAACCTGCGAGCCAATCCAGTTGTGCCTGATGGTTGGGTTGGCAAGAAAAGATCCGGACGTTGGGATACCGACGAATATATGGCCAATCCTGAAAGCAAACTGATTTATTGTGATTCTTGAACTTTCCTGGTCGCCCTGACCCAAAATCTTGAATTAGTTTGGGATGTTGGCTTTGGATTTGGCACATGTACTACTGGACCATTCCTCGTGCAAGCTTACCTTCGCTGGGACTGACCCCAGTATCCTCTGGTCCGCCGAAAGTACTAATTTTGCCAGTATAACTGCGGCACAGGGCCACAGCAATAAAGGCCAGTAAAAATACAATCGATACCGACTTGGCCATTTCAGTACAGCCTGGGGATGCGTTCCTGTTGATTTTGCAGAGGTGAAAACCTTTTATATAGAAACGGAAATCGCCCAGGGGAATTGCATTGACACTGAAAATGGAAAAACAACAAGTTTAAAATTGGCGTTAGGTGAACCGGGTTACGATAAAGTGAATTGACTTAAATAAAAAACCGGTGTTTGCCATGCGTAGGATAGGAAGCGGGTAAGTTTCTTTACGGTACCCCGGAATTTCATATTGGCCAGATATTTCTGCCTCGTTCCGCGAACTGCAGAAAGTTAAGTTAACCGTTGCCACCCAGACTCAAATCTTTCGCTTTGCGATGGCTGGGCAAACATTCAGATTAAGATAATTTGCAAAGAACGAAAATTCTGGTATGGTAATAGGTGGGGTAGATACCTGTACCAGCGTTATGTAGGTACTCAGATTTTCGAAATTCACAAAATGATTTATTGATCAATTAACAAAGCCAAGCAAGCAACATTATGAGTTATATTATAAGAAATCCATGAATCCCAAATGCATGCACTGAAAGCAATCACTGAATTCACAAAATGCAATCTTCAATTCGTGCATACACATTGCGCAATCCGGGTGTCATTCATTTCCCAATGATATGGCTAATCACAATTCTGATTCCTAAGATCAGCATCCATATTTTGATCACCGCGCCTTGCAGATGGGTAGCGGAACTTGCGGTCGGTGTGTCCTCATTTTTTGGATCAATGCCTAAAATAGCATATCATGTATCAGGCGACCCCCCAGTTCTTTCATGGATGAGCATGCATTGGGTTACCTGTAGCATTCGACGAGTTCATGCTTTTGGTCGTATGAAAATCTTGGGTGCTTGGAACCGTCTTTCGTTTGCGTCGTGTAGTGGCCATTCTTCTGGTTCTTCTCGAAGTCTTTTGTGTAGTAGTTGTAGGACCATATTTCTTGTGGCAAAAGATTGGAAGCACGTATCCGGATGTGATTTCATTAATGACCCGTTGGCTCATAAATAGGGGACCATATCTTGAGCACACGGTCATGATGTCTTGTGGAATTCCAACTTCAAAACGAGGCAAAAATGGTCGATCAGTGCCATAGATATTGGAGCGAGTTATTGTGTTAATTGTATCGTCTTCCCAGGTAATATTGAAAAAACTTTCATCGTCGGTCCAGACCTGCGAAAGAAAATTCATGAAAACTGTACATGTTTGAATGAGGAACGAGTTACCGTATTCCCTCGATTATAAGCACTGTGCTTGTATTATTTCAAACCAGGTCTAGCCTGTGCTTCTAAACGAGAGTGTGCTTGTATTTGAGGGAATACGGTATCACGAGGATGGCTAATGACACGAATTTTGCGTGCCTTTTTCCAAGTGAAAACTGCGTGGACTTTCGAACAAGGTGTCAAGAAACATACCCATTCCTTTATCCCCATAGGAGTACAATAGTGTTCTACAAACTTGGATTGATCAGCTTCTACTCGTATTTTTTCAAGCATCGCCATTAAAATGTCAAGCCTTTCCCTGGTATTAAGCAACGGCCATGTATCACCAGCTGTGGAACAGATGCCTTTTAGCTTATCCACCTCGACTGTCCAGACATAGTGGTCTTCAAGATCCTTTAGTTTGACGTATTGATTGACCAGATTCTGATCAGCCCTGTAGAAGCATTCCTTCAGGCCAGTGTCATTATCTGTGTACAGTACTTTCAGCGAGGATTGGACATCGTCGCATGCATCAGTGATAGTGACCACCAGAAAGATCAGATAGAATTGCAGTAGCTGCATGCTCTGGGCCTGTTCAGAGAAATTTCTGTACTTGACATGACATGATTGCACTAAAAATCATTACCTGCATACTGCTAAAATCTCAACATGCACCACTTGCGGTGCTAATAATAGCTCTGCTTCGTTTGAAGTTGATCCGAGCAATGATCGGTTAACCAGATTAGTATGCATGGTGGAAATGCTAGAGATTGATTCAGTTCACCACCTATGCTTGGCTTGGCAGAAGCATGATTTCTACTGCATTCCTGTATTGATTGATCGCCAAGAATTCCAAGAATTTTGTGAACATGTGATCTTACATTATTATGCAAGCAATAATTGCCATATTCTAAATTAGCAAATATGTAACGATTTTGAAGCACGATTTCCATATCTGAAAGTTTGCCATATATTCATTCTTCCAACAGTCACAAAACAGGATATCCTTACCTTTCTTCAGTTTTCAGCACACTTTTCTATGCCCATGTAGTGTTTGTGCAGAAAATCCAGTTTTCCAAACATTACACTAGGCAGAACCTAACCTTTCTCAAATTGCTGCTCATATTCTACAACGTATTCCAACTAAGGGCAAAAACTACTCATGGCTGACAAAATGAACGCCCTTTTCGATGTGATTCCTCAGTTTCTTGGATCATGGAGCAATTTATTTACAACATCTGGATTCATGATTTTGACAGTTGCAACAATCTTTGCAATTTGGACTTTTCTTGGTGCATTGAATGTGCATTTTCTGGGTGCATTCACAGTGAAACAAAGGTTGAGGCAATATGGAAAATGGGCAGGTATACGGTTCAGATTTGTGCGTCGATTATTGAAATACAGTACTTTTAACAATGCACATTTAAAGCACCGTCATTTTTTTACAATCAAGATTGAAATTGATTGTATAACAAGACCCTTTCAATTTTCATATCCCAACATTCAATGCCCTAAATTTTGCAGTCGTCACTGGTTGCACACGTGGAATGGGCAAAGAATTCACACTGCTTCTGGCTAAATGCGGCCTGGATTTGGTTCTGGTAGCTCGTGATCAAGTGAAAATGAGAGAAATCGCTGATCATTGCGGTAAGAAAAATTGGCATAATTCAGTTGCTGCTAATCGTATCACCATTTGCAGAAAAGGAATATGGCATTCGTACTGAATGCGTTTGTGTCGATTTCTTCCAAGGCCCACTGATTTATGATAAAATCCGAGCTGCCATTGTGGATAAAGAAGTTGGCATTTTGAGTATGCTTGCAGTACTGCTGATCAGGGATAGTAAAAAATGCGATTTTTAGTCAATAACGTTGGTGTGATGTACGATCATCCTGATTATTTCGTGGATATCAGTGAAAAGAGGTTGTGGGAATTGATCAATGTGAATATGGGATCTTGTCAAGCAATGGCCCATTTGGTATTGAATTCATGCATGATGAAACGTCGACGTGGGCTGATCGTATTTATGGGATCATTATCATGCTATCATCCAATGCCATTGTATGCCGCATATGCGGCCACAAAGGTAAGGATTCCTGCTGTGAACCACCAGATTAGATTGCGCAATCACCAGTGGGACTGGTCCATAATGGGGTGGAAATTTGTCCGTTCATTTTATCCTGATCTCCTGATCTGGGGATTACCATCTGAGCAGCTACTGTGACCTTGGCTGCATTTGCAATTGCTGCCAGTGCTACTGCAATTCAAAATCACGCAATACTCATGATCCCAATTTCAGTCATTCGAAAATTACCTGGGGAAATGCCTGTATTACGAATGTCGCCCCCAGAACATCCACGTCCAAACGTTGACCGCGTCCTGGGTAGCCACTGACATGGCCGCTTATAATCCAATGGTGGGTGATCCGAATATCTTATCGCCGTCAGCAAAAACATTCGTGAAACACGCATCGTGGACATTGGGACGTACAGGAATGACCACCGGTTACTTTCCTCATACCGTATTGAGATGGGGAGCTTGGATCATGGGCGAATATTTGTATGTAATCATGATCACTCAGCTGATGATTCTGTTTCGTCGTACTGGGAAGGCTAGATTGGCAGAATTGCAACGTAAGAATACTTGATGTGGTTGGTGTCTGGATTGATAATTGGTGATAGAAATCATGAACATTCGTGACTGGTGATGGTTTGGTATATGATGATCTGAATCATTCGGATGCTGAATAATCGCACATAACTCTTGTGAAGTGAAAATTCAGCACGTTTTGCTGATAGATCAATGGTCAATGCAATTCAAACATGATCTATAATCTCCAGATTGCGCAATACTACATAAGAAATTCGACTTATGCAAAAAAAACCATAATCACTATCATTTCGTCTTTTTCTCAGTAAATTCATATCGCTGCGTCCCTCGAATATAATCATCAGCCAATACGACCAAAGCCCAGGCCTGTTCGATCAAATGGATAATGAACGTGCCAACAACACCGACCCAACAAGAAGTGGCCAATGTATACAGAACTGCTCGTTTCGTCGTAGTTATATGCCATGCTCCATAAATGATAGCGTACATATAATTACAGAATGCGAAACAGATGACATAATCCACCCATATCCTCGATCCAGCAGGTATCCAAAAACTGGGGTACCATAAGATTAACCAAGTGAACGTCGGGGCGAATGTATTGATCATCAATGGCGGATGGATTATGTAGAAATAAAAGAACCGAATCATGGATCCGAATCTCCTGTCCAACGACATGCCGACGTTGGATGCGGAATAAATGTGACCCCTGAACCAACGGGCGCGTTGTTTGATCAATCCCAATAGATCAGGCGCACCCCATTCCCAATTCCAACCATGGACGTAACCCACTTTATATTGAGTATTGGCGAACAGGTGACAAAACGATTGATCCTCGGATACGGACATGGCCGGATTATAATCGTAGCCAACAGCTTTCTCAGCATCTCGCCTAACCATGTACGCGCTACCACGAAACCAGATGGGCATTTTCTTCAATACGGCCCCTTCCAACCACATACCGGCTGATTCGAATGTGAAAAACCAAGATTCCTCGAATCCGGTGACCCAACTGGCCGTTTTGGGTAAATCTATGATCGTTGGATTTACTGTACAATGCGCACCTGAGTCCAAGAAGTTGTCCACGAAGTCCTTGACCCATGTCTCGTCCATGAACGCGTCTTCGTCCAATGATAAGATCCACGTATCTTCATCCGGAACCTGATCGATATCCTCAGGATAATTGTACATCCAATAATTCATATTTCTAGCTTTATACAAAGCGCCTGATGCAGCTTTATAATCGGATGGTACTCGAATCTCTCGAATGCGACCCATCTTTCCAATACTGTAATCGCCTTCCAATTGGTTCTCAGTGACTATATGAGCTTCCAATCGATCGAAATTTGCATACAATTCGAATAATCTGATATGATGTGTCACATTTCGTCTGATCATTTCCGGATAATCGCCTCTAGTAATGATTCTTATGATCATGAATTTGATACGACGCTTTTTCCTATTCGGATCATCGATTATATCCTGCCTCGTACTGAAATCTCGAGTCTCCTGATCAGGTACGGGAGGTAATGGGCAGAAGAAATATGTGACCAAAAAGATCAACGATGGAATCAGAATGATCATACCGTAAATGCGATTTACCCAAAGCCACAATTGCCTGGGCCATGGATAATGCGGAGGCGTGGGATATTTGCTACCATCCTCAACGATATAATAATGGAAAAGAAAAGTGAACCCGGCTGTGAATACGAAATAAAACAATTTCAATCCAACTTTTCTCATGAAGGCACCGATCGGATCGATAGCCATGATTATCTTTTACTGTTTTGAAATCGATAACTTTTCACCGTACTGTTTTCAGGACGTTAGAACAAGACAGAAGTTGGAAGAAGTTCACTGACCTAAATGCATATCCGGAATTCAAACGTAACTGGCTCGATAACTGCTCAAATGCGTCTTCTGACATTGTATATAGTTTGCAAACTTTAAAATAAGTGGCCGGTAACATATGAGAACGAGTCTTATTTGGTAGGCTGCATTGGCGGATACGGATATCGCATAGAAACACAATTGCGGATGTAGCTTTAGGTTGAATGTGTAGGCCACAATTTTGACAATTATTTCCAATATGCTTTACTTTATACAGGACAAGAAAGCTAGTATTGACACACCAGATGTCACTGCAACAGACAGGGTCGAGTGGCCTTTGGTAAAGTGGCCCCTGAATGGTGAAGACTGTATTGGACACTACTGCTGTTGCTCCATAATTTTAGCATGGTGTTTGCATATACATATACCCCGGTCTGAATAAATATGTTCTTCGAAAATTATATCATAACCAGCTAAATATGAGTATGCATATGATTATGATCTAGATAGGCCGACTTTCGCTTCGTTTTCAACCATTCATTTCTTCATTCAGATGAATAATCGATTATTCGAATGACCTATGAAAAGCCAGGTAGAAGCTTTGTGATAAAAATTCAAAAGCCACTATGCCATACCATAAATCTTTTGCACGGCTTTTATGTCAGCCTGGTGCAGGACTATGTCTTTGTCAGTTGATGTGAAAAGTTCGTACATGATTGCATCTTTCTCAGGCAAATGAGGAATCCCCAATGTGTGGCCGAACTCGTGAGTTGCAATGTGCAACAGATCGCGCTCGGTCCACTGTTCATATTCATCAAAATGCACCTTACCCGATTGCGGGTAAGATGCGTGCGCTAACGTATTCACCCAGCTGCCATCTGCAAACAGATAAGTGAATTCTTCAGCAGTGGTCGAAACAGCAGATCGATTTCATACTTTTCATTCCTCCAGGCCCATCAAACGGCCATCCATCACCATGTTCGCCTTCTTCAAATGAAATTTCAATGTCAGCAGCGCCTGTGTCCACCTGACTGAATGTCAACGGTGTAACGTCGGCCCAGAATTTGAGTGCCTTGCCCATTATTTGCCTGGAAATTATACTATATTTGGGGATCTTTCTGGAGGCAAAAGTAGTAAGCATACTTGACTGTACCATCAGGAAGATCTGGTGTACCTTTTTGAGTGTCCATGTCAAGCTGGATTTTTTCCACTTACCCTTACCAAATCCTGAAAGCAAAATCCTGAATCTTTATGCATTATACCCGGGTGAATGCAGATGCATCAAAATCTAGTGACCCATTACTGGGAACGAAAAGTTGAGTACTTACTGTCACCAGTACTAATCGTCAATTTGCTCAGTGGCATATTATCGATTATGTTTCCACAGCGTCTAACTAAATTCGTGGACAACGCCAATGCAATTTGTGTCAATATCATCGCAAGGCCCAGAGATACAATCAATTGTCTTGCTGTCGACATGATAGTTCAATTCCAAATCCGATCTAGCAATAAAGCATGAACTTTATTCGTTCCACCATAAGCACAAAACATGCGCTTACCAAATCATCTATTCTTCAATGAGTTGAATACAGTAACCTTCAGTCTGTTGGCTGGCAGCCAGGATTTGGAAAAGCAGGATTTATGGTTATTACT